>JAULJZ010160296.1:0-27008 GCA_032270985.1 Heliamphora pulchella
TTTCGGGTTCTTCTCAGGTTGCTAATTCTATATCCCATTTTTAGTCTAGGCGTGCTTTCTTCAAACCCCTTTCTTTCGACCTGTGTGAGAAAGTTTTGTTTTTCTACCGTTATGCTCATAGGTCAAACCTGCCTCTTGAGGGTTAGAATAGTCTTTTTGTCAAAACGCCGTCCACTTAGATAAAACCTTTCTTCTAGAACTTGGTTGAACTATTCCCTTTGGTTCTCATCCTGGGTTTTCAGATGTTTAGTTGTTATGCTAGTGGTATGAGCCCGACATGGGCATTATTTTAGTTTCAACTACTTTGGGTATCTAGAATATTTGCGGTCTGTTGTCTGGATTCTTTCGAAAAATATCTGAGACTGGTTATTCTGCTGATGGGATCAGGTTTTTCCAGGGGTTACCATTGATCCAGTAAAAGTATAGTCGACACGAGTTTGGATAAGATCAGAATCAGGAAGACTTCGCAGAGTTTCAAAATCAACAGACATAGCAGAGAACGAAGTCAATCAGACAGCCCTGATGAGGGCTATTACCGAGATACAGCGGGTTGTGGAGCAGCAGACCCAAGCTCAAACTCAATGTCAAGAACAGATACAAGCGATTCAGGCTTGTATGCTCGGTGTGAATGGGCAGCCAAACAATACGAATGAGAATGGAAAAGATTTTTGGGATGACAACCAAGAACCTGAGATACCGCAAGTTGCTGTGCCACCTCAGGTTCCCCGCCCGATTGTGGTAGAAGATGAAACTACCGCTCAGTCTAGGGAATCTGCACTAGCGAAAAAGATTGACCGGATGGAAAAGATACTGAGGCAAGCTAAAGGAGTGGAAGAATATATGCTGGATGTAGGTGGTTTGTGCTTATTCCCAGATGCAAAGCTGCCCGAGAAGTTCAAGATGCCAGAAATTGAAAAGTTTGACGGCATTGGGGATCCCCGTATCCTCCTAAGAATGTTGTCGGAACCTTATCCCCCATGGGGATTGATGATCAGCTTAAGGCCCAATTATTCCATCGATCGCTTTCTGGGACTGCGCAAAAATAGTTTCTCTCTCTAGAAGTGACCAAAACTAGAACATGAGAGGATATAGCCACCGCTTTAATCAGCCAGTATAGCTACAACGTCCAGCTGGACGTTACTACTCGAGAGCTTGAGATAACTCGCCAAGAAAACAGGGAGCCTTTTGTTGATTTCTTGACCCGCTGGAGGGGTAAGGCCGCTAAGATGACAAATCGACCTTCTGAAAAGGAGCAAGTAAGGATAGTGGTGAAGAACCTGCAGTCCCCGTTGAAGGGTTATTTGATCACGCCGCCACTCTCTACATTCGAACAGTTGTTCGACGCTAGGGTGCAAATTGAGGATGCTATCCAATTTGGTGATATCGAGAAAACAGAATTCAGTTAGAAACCACCAAGAAGGAATTTTCCCACAAATAACCAGAACCAATCCGCTACCACCAACCTCGTGTCCCATTCGAGTGAGGTGAACCTTTTGAACCCTTCTTCCTTCACCCATCAAACAAGCAACTTTCAACAGTCAGGCGGTGGTCAGCAAATGCAACAACGGTCGCGTAGAACTTTTACCCCTCTCAACATCCCGTTATCCACTGCTCTAAACCGTCAAGTAGAGAAAGGACTCATCAAGGTACTGGATCCTATGCCAGTGCCCGACCCGCTTCCCCCGAGATACAATGCCTCTCCATATTGCGCCTTCCATCAGGGTTACAGGCATTTAACTGATAAATGTATGAGGCTCCAACATGAGATCCAGAATCTCATTGACAACAAAGTGATCCCTCCTCCATCAGCCACCCCAAAGCCGAACGTCACAACCAACCCACTGCTAAATCATGCCAGGCAGGCTAGGGTAAACTACATGTCTTTAGGAGAATAGAAGGACCTGAGTCAGCACATCTGCTCAGCACACCTACCCCGCCCTCATGTTTCAATAACTAGGAACCAAACAGTATGCTCATTCACGATGATTAGAGGCAGTCGTGACAGGATGGAAGAATAGAATGATGATGCTTAGGAATGGTATCAACCGATGATCCAAACCAACCAACAAGAGGAGGAGCACAATGAAGAGAATGACTGGCCATTGGATTACCCAACTCGACCTTATGGGTTTGGTCATGTACTTGATAGAATCACCCTTCCCCGACTTTTTAAGGAGGAAGTACACGTTGACGACATGCAATCCTATTGGCTGGTTAGGATTGTGTTGAAATTTGATGGGACCGATTGGACTAATTTTTGGGCCGCTCAGGAGCAGCAAGTGAACCTTATCAAAGAGGACATCTGGGAGGAGGTTGACAATACATGGGCTATCGAAGATGATAAGGAAAGAAGGGAAAGGGAATCCGTTAGTGACCTAAGTGATTTGTGAGCATTCGAAGGCCCCCTGCAAGTAAACAAAGTAAGACAAACTGATAGTGTGGCGCCGGGGTTATGGAACCCCGAAGACGACATGGAACACCTAACCAGAAGTGGACGACACTTTAAGCCAGCTCAGTTAGAGAGAGGACAGCCAAGTGAAAAAGGGAAAGAGACAGAGCAAGAGGAGGAGGAGGATACTGTACTGAGATAGCTAAAAAAGACGCAGGCCAATATCAGTATCTGGGGCTTGTTGATGGCGTCGCATAAGCATAAGCAAGCTATTTTGAAGGTATTAAATAAGGCAAATGTCCCGATAGATGCTACCCCCGAGCAGCTTATTGGACTTATTCTACCAGCCGCCAAACCAAGAGTCATTTCCTTTTCTGATAAGGATTTGCCCGCTGAAGGAAAAGTCACAACAAGCCGCTTCACATCACCATCAAGTGCCTAAAAAAATGGATTTCGGTAACCCTCATTGATAATGGGTCTACCTTGAACGTTTGCCCATTAAGAACAGCCGTTTGCTTGGGGATGTGACCGGACTAGTTCACTCCCTACAATCAAGGGGTGCGAGCCTAGGATAACACAAGAAGGGATGTACTGGGACTGGTGTCGTTTGCCGTTTCAGTGGGACCACTAGAGACGTCAGTTGAGTTTCACAAGCTAGATATGTCGGCCTCCTTCAATTTGCTGCTAGGCAAGCCGTGCTGCATGACCCAAATGTCCAAGCAGTACCATCTACCCTTCACCAAAAATTGAAATTAATAAAGAATGAGGTAGTTTTGACCATTCATGGAGAGAACAGTATTCACCCTTCAAAAGGAGGAAAGGGCACAATTCTGCTAGAAGTTCAACAGAGTGAAGATGATGTGTTGCTCAGTGATTTTTAGTTCGATGAAGCACAAGCTGTTCAGACATTAATGAATGAAGAAGAAAGGTATGTCAACCCACGAGCTTTAACGACGATGAGAAAAATGTCCTTCTTTCCCGGCATAGGATTAGGGCGCAAGCAGCAGGGAATCCCGGAACCCATTCAGGTATTGCCCACTTCACACCATTTTAGTCTTGGGTATAGACCAACAGAAGAAGATAGGAAGGACCCAGAAAAAGACGAAAGGCCAATTATTCTGGGACACTCAATGGATACTTTTTCAAAGAAGGGGAGGATTTCCCGTATTGTGGCTTTCCAGAACTATGGATTGACGAAAAAACAAATCAAAAGCTGCCTGGGTTGGAGATCTTTTCACCCACCAGCTGTCTGACACAGAGGAGGAAAAAATAGTGGAAGGAGAGAAGGAAGAAAAGAAGGTTCAGAAAGAAAATTGGGCTAATAGACTCGACGGTACCGACCTGGGAATGCTATTCAACGAGAAGATGACTCAGCTGCGTATAACTGAATCAAGCTACTTCATGATGGGCTTCAGCACTCCAGCAGATTGTACCAAGCTCATCATCAACGCGACCACAAAGAAAGAAAAGAATTGGTCCATCGAGTCTTCTGATGTGTAGGTCGTCTATCCTGAGTCCAAGTTTGAGTTAGAGTCTGTAATCGAGGGCACATCTGTTAGTGTTCCTCTCTTGGCTTTTTCCATCAAGTTTGTAATTCTCTCTGCATTCAATGAAATGAACGAGATTTTCGATTACTCTGTTTTGTTTGATTCATTTCATACGCTTTCTGATAATTTTGAATTCGATGGAGATATCCCCGAAGAAGTAAAACTTTTAATAAAAAGAGAAGAAAAAATATGTGCCCAACCAGTAATTGAAGAAACTCTGTCAATAAATCTGGGTAATGAAAATAACCCGCAAAATGTTCAAATTGGTTCTTCTTTATCCTTAATCAAACAAGAGCAATTAATAATTTTATTAAAAAAAATTCAAACATGTGTTCGCATGGTCTTACGAGGATATACCCGAAATTGATCCCGACATTGTCTAGCACCACATCCCCCTATACCCTGATGCTAAATCAGTCAAACAAAAATTAAGACGGATCCGGCCAAAATGGGCTCTGAAAATCAAAAAAAAAGTTTCCAAACAAATCAAAGCTGGATTTCTAATGGTAACCGAGTATCCAAAATGGGTAGCCAATATAGTTCCAGTTTTAAAGAAGGACGGTCGTATCCGAGTCTGCGTGGATTTTTGAGATCTCAATAAGGCCAGCCCAAAGGACGATTTTCTACTACCGCACATCGACGTACTAGTAGATAGTACAATGGGGCATGCCTTACTGTCATTCATGAATGGATTCTCCAGGTACAACCAGATTTTGATGGATCCTAAAGGCAGAGAAAAGACAACATTCACCACGCCTTGGGGCACCTATTGTTACTGTGTTGTGCCGTTTGGCTTGAAAAATACCAGGGCAACCTATTAAAGGGCTGCCAGTACCTTATTGCATGACATGATACATAAGGAGGCTGAAGTGTATGTGGATAATAAGATAGTTAAATCCAAAGATCAGGATGGTCACGTCACATCACTGTAAAAGTTCTTCGAGAGGATTCAAAAGTATAAGATGCGACTCAACCCACAAAAGTGTGCCTTTAGAGTCACTACCGAAAAGATGCTTGGATTTATGATCACTCAACGGGGTATTGAAGTCGATCCTTCAAAAATTAAGGCAATCTTAGAAATGCCTCCTCCAAGGACCGAGCGAGAAGTCAGAGGCTTCCTGGGTAAAATCCAATTTATTAGCCGCTTCATCGCAAAATTGACAACTACCTGTGAGCCACTCTTCCGTCTATTGAAGAAGGGAGTTGAATTTGAATGGGATCAGAAATGCCAAGACGCCTTCGATGTCGTACGACAGTACCTACAAAATCCACCCGTTCTACCTCCTCCCGACCTGACAGGCCACTGATCCTTTACTTGTCAGTGACTGATTCAGTAATGAGATGCATGCTGGCACAAGAGGGTGAGACTAAAATTGAAAAAGTCATCTACTACTTAAGCAAGAAGATGACTGGGTTAGAAATACGGTATACGCCGCTAGAGAAGACATGTTCGGCCTTTGTTTGGGATTCCTAAAAACTAAGGCATTACATGTTGTCTTTCATAGTAAACATCATCTCTCAAATGGACCCGTTGAAATACCTATTCGAACAGCCGGCGCTAACAGGAAGGTTGGCTCGATGGTTGCGGCTATTATCTGTGTTTGATTTCCAATATGTCACCCAAAAGTCAGTTAAAGGCAAAGCAGTGGCAGAATTTCTGGCCGACCAACCAGTTGAAGGGGATAAAGATACAGAGTTCCAGTTTTCTGATGAACAACTGATGAAAGCAGGGGATGACAAATGGACTCTATATTTTGATGGCACGTCCAATCAATACAGCTATGGAATAGGAGTCTTTCTTGTCACTCCCGATGAATCGCACATTCCACTATCTCTAAAGCTCAATTTTGAAGTCACCAACAATTAGGCTGAGTATGAAGCATGTTTAGTTGGATTGGAGGCAGCCTTAGAATTAAGGGCGAGGAAACTGAAAGTCATTGGAGACTCAGCACTAGTAGTTTCATAAGCAAGAGGAGAGTGGAAGGTCAGGAATTTAACCTTAATTCTCTACCATCAAGAACTAGAAAAACTGATACCATGCTTTGAATCGGTGATTTTCACTCATGTACCAAGACTGCAGAACAAGTTCGCCGATACACTGGCCACCCTAGCATCCATGATTGACATACCACTCAGAGTTCGAATGAGACCTTTGATAATTAAGCAGAAGAGGAAGCCGATATATGAGATGACAGCCGCTATTGAAGAAAGCACTAACGAACTTTCATGGTACGTTGACATTCAGAACATCGTAGAGAAGGGAGAATACCCAAAGATTGCCAGCAAAAAGGACAAAAGGGGAATACGACGACTATCCGCGTAGTTCGTCATTTGCGGTGGTAGACTGTACAAACAGGACATTCTGGGGTCAATAAACTGTGCGTAAACGTAAAAGAAGGTCAAAAACTGATGAAAAAATACACGCAAGAGTTTGTGAGCCACACATGAGTGGAAATATGTTAGCCAAGAAGATCCTACGACGAGGATAATTTTAGATGACAATGGAGACAGATTGTATACGGTTCGTGCGGAGGTGCCACAAGTGCCAGATTCACGCAAATCTTATGCACACTTTCCCGTCTTAGCTATACAACCTGACGTCACCATGGCCGTTCTCAGTATGGGACATCGACGTAATTGGCAGGGTAACACCAAAGGTATCAAATAGACATGAGTTTATCCTAGTGGCCATCGACTATTTCACCAAGTGGGTGGAGGCAGTTTCCTACTCGGTATTGAAAGCCTCTCATGTTGCTAAGTTCATCAACTAAAATATCATTTGCCGGTACAGAGTTTCCCACGAGGTCATCTCAGATAATGGCTCACATGTCCAAGGGGAGGACCTGAATCTTTTTAAGAAATACTGGTTAGTGGCTCATAAGTCCTCACCATATCGACCATAGACCAATGGGGCAGTCGAGGCAGCAAACAAGAATATCAAGAAAATTCTACAAAAGACAATCAACTCACACAAAGATTGGCCGAAACATCTACCATTTGCACTCTGGGGATACCGAACGTCAATCCAAATTTCAACAGGAACAATGCCGTACTCTTTAGTGTACGGGATGGAAGTCGTGCTTCCCATTGAGGTGAAAATTCCCTCACTAAGAGTAGTGGCCGAGTCCAATATCTCAGAAGCAGAATGGCAGAGGAACCAGATGGAAGAGTTTCTCTTGTTTGATGAAAAAATACTACAAGCCCTATTTCATGTACAAGGTTACCAAATGAGGATAGCACGAGCATTCAATAAAAAGGTCAAGACTCGGGACCTCAGAGAAGGAGATTTGGTTCTCAAAGAAATCAGAGCTCCCATCTTCGACCCGAGAGGAAAGTTCAAGCCAAACTGGTCTGGACCGTTTCATATCAAAATCATCATGACCGATGGTGCAGTCATTATTATGGATCTGGATGGTAATGTGTTCTCCACTCCAGTTAATCTCGACCAGTTCAAAAAATATTATCCCTGAGGTAAAAATAAGATAAAAATAAAAGCTCGCTAAGTCGAAAATCGAAAAGGCAACTCAGGCAAAAGTTAGAGCGTCCCGCAAGGCCAAAAACCCGAAAGGGCGACCTTGGAAAAAATTAAGGCATCACAAAAGGAGAGTGTCAACACTCGAGCAAAAATCAAGCCCGAACTACATTATGGCCCGATTCCATCTTTTTGGGATACGTAGGCAGTTTCTTTAAAGAAGTCCGGTCACATTTTTTGTCTTTAACCATTTTGAATCTAAATAAGACCAATGCAAATTAATTTTTGAATTAGGATAATGCAGTCATTAAAATTTTGGATAAATTTAAACCATCTTAAACATCAAGTGGAAGTTTTGTCATTACTTCGATCAGAGTTACAGAGTTCTTAAATAAAGAGGGGCACGCAAGTCCCAAACTCTATAAAAAAAAAAGAGAGGAAAGTTATGAAATTTTCAAAATAAAGCAGAGATTCTTAAATCCTTCTCCTTTTCGCCGCTTGTTTCCCCTCTTCTCTATCTTTCTTCTCCCTATCTTGTGTCAACCATGTCTTATATTCAGTAGAAAGTTCGGGACATTGCAACTCCTGCATCCCCATCAACGAGCGAGATGGCCAGGCATCCCGATACTATGCTAGAAAAGTAGCTCGTAGTGCAGAAGAAAACAGATGGCCTCAAATGCTGGTAGAAATGATCTAACTTCGCCCAAACTGCCGCATGATCCTATGAAGATAGTAAAAGGTAGTCTGACACGGGCCAATCAGCAGAACGCCAGGGTAATCCATAATGGTCAGAGTCATAGCGGGAATCCCCCACCAAGAACACTGCTAAGTAATGTCTGGGCCAGTCAAAGTAGAAAGATACTGTCACCAAGACGCCTCAGTATCACATATCTAATAACGCGGGCGGTAAAGGAATGTAGCAGCATTGTGCCTATCAGTGGGAGGCTTCTGAACAAGGTTCACCTTCTCCATCAACCAGATCTGTAGCAAGAGTTAGAACAGTAAGAGAAAGGCTTTTGTAGTATAACAGAGAACTTGATACAGAGGAAGATGTTAAGATTACCTGGAGAAGTAAAGGGCTGCCAACAAAGGTGGTGGTTTTGGCACGATGGAAAACGTCCAAGCCCAGTAGTGTCTCCGCCAAAACCAGGGGCACGAAGTTTCTCCCCATCCACATTTGGCCAGCAATGTCAACTAGGACACAACTAACGCGCCCATCAGAAGGGACAAGTAGATACTGGGCAAGGAGGCAGAAGCAAAGTGCATAACAGCGCTACAGCTGAAAGTCTAGATCGCTGAGGGCACGAGTAGGATGAAACCTCTCAATAAGTCATGGAATGTCGAGACAGTCACCCGAGGTCAGACGAGAAGCCTCCATCTTAGACAAATCACAAAGTTGCATCACCTACTACCGAGCAGAGAGAAAAGGAGTGGGAATGACAACGGAACTCTGCGGAGTCAACTCCAAGATGGAAGCAAATTCCTCTACTGTCGGACATAGTTCCTCGAGACCGAACCGAAAGACATGAGACTGCGGATCCCACAGTTGTGCAGCAGCTATCAGTAAAGGTCTGTTAATATTCATGGTCCTCAGTGAGAAAAGGACATTAAGGGCAAAAGGGACAAAGTTTAAACGTTCGATATGGGAGAATCCCTCAATCCATGAATAAAGGGGATTGGCCATCTGAATCCAAGCAACAGCAAATGGGGTTTACAGGATAGTATTTATAGGGCAGAAAAGGGTGAGAAACCAAAAATTCGGCAAGAGGGACGATCAACGTGGCGACTGCCATCTTGGAACTGGCGACCGCCAACTTTAAAAAGCATAGTACAGTGACATCATTCCTTTGACCAAGCGACCGCCACGTTGAAACAGGCGACCGCCAAGTATACATTTTGGAAAAGTGGCGACCGCCATGTTATGTTATAGCGATCGCCATGTTTGAACATGACGAGTATGGGATAGTTTACAGTTTGTATAATCTGTATCAGTAATGGCATCTAAACTATGCATTCAAGATAGTTTTTTAGCGACAAATCATGCAATAGATGGACAGATAAATGGAGCTAATATGTCAGAATAAAACTGGTGCACACAGGGCCATGGATCAAGTAAATTTATGTGTCAAACTGGGGCACACAGGCCCATGAAGCAGATAAATAAAAATATGTCAAACCAGGGCACGCAGGCCTATAAAAAGAAAATGTATCTGAGCAAGAAATGACAAAAAAAGGGGGGGAGCTCTTTATCTCTCACGTATGCCTCAAGCGTACTCGACGGGATGGGCCGCCTCCTCCGAACTGTCATCCTCAAAAGTCTGTCGAAGTCAGCACCGTCGTCGCTGTCAGAGGAGGAGATAACTCTGGATCGGCTCCGGGCAGATGAGAACAACCCTCTAGAATGGGGACAAGAAGACGCCCGAGAACCACGGCCTCTAACCGGGGCTGGGGCTAGAGCAGGAGGCCCAACTGGAGCCTGTGGAGGCACTACACCGGCGACCGGAGCTAGAGGCTGTCAAAAGAAAAGCAAGACTCAGAGCAGAATAAAGGTAGAAAAATGAAAAAAAATTGAAAAGAACACGCGAGCTACTTATAACGGCTATGGCGTGAAAGCAATGCCGGCCGCCAACATCGAGGCATCCATCTGCCGATCCCTCCAGTCCAGCGCATACGGACTAGAGGGACCACTGGGATCCGGAAGTGATCCAGGCCAAGCAACTGGCGAACCACTCACTCTCCCAGAAAATACTCCCGTCCAAATGGACCCTCCAGCAAGATCCACCTGGAAGTGGTGTCTCGGCTACGCATCAAGTTTGCGCCAGCCAAATCCTCAACTCCCTGCTAGACGCCCCAGTAAACCTATAAAAGAACAATATACAGTAATCACAGTGCAGTATCATTACGACAGAATGCAGTAATCAGTATGGTACAGTGCAATGACCATTATGGTACAGAGGGTAATGAACAGTAAGTGGGAATACCAAGTCGGGAGTTTGCCGGTCCAGCGAGACCCGAAACCGGTCAATGTCCTTCCCCCCGGATTTCTTCCCCTTTAGCTCTCGGGACCACCGGGCTGCATGGGGAATAACTAGAGGGTCTTTCGCAGAGTTCGCCGGGACGTGAAGCCCAAGGAACTCATAGGTCCACAACTGCAAAGAAGAAGATGTCAGCCAGCAGAACTAATAGATAACAGAAATAGATGAGGAACTGTAGAAAATGAATCGTACCTCCCAGACCCTCCCGTATCCCCTGATGCTGAGCTCCTGGGAGAACCGAGTGAGAATCCTCATGAAGCTGTACAAGGTGGCAAGAGCAGCTCCTCCCCAGTCGAAAGATGCCACCCGGTCAAGACGGGCCAAAGTGCCAAGGTAGTGCAAATGTACAGTATTCTCCTTGTTCAAAAATAAGGAGGTATCAAACATATACATCAAGAATCCCCGGGCAACCCACTCGTAGGGGCGGGGATCGGTGCACTGGAAATGTCTTAAACGGTCAAAAAATTAGGTATATCGAACCCGATCTCTGTCTATCTGCACCGGAATAGCACTGAGGAAATACATCAGGGCGTCAGCAGACTGCGCGATGGTGGGATCAAATGGGATGGAAGCTCCTCCAACTCGGATGCCTGTGATGAGTACGAAGTTCAGAGGCGTAAGGGTGGCCTCGAAGGTGGTGAAATGAAAGGTGTTGGTGGTATCCCACCACCGCTCGACCAGGGCTGTCAGCCATACCCGGTCGTTGCTCGTCCTACCCAGTAGGGGTATGAAGCGAGCAAAATCAAAGGCATCAATATAAGCCCGGCTAGGAGCAAGGAGGGCATCATACCACTCCAACACCTCCCCGAAGGCTGAACCTTCGAAGCCTCGGACGTAGTGACCAGCCTGTAAAGAAAAGACAGATAGAGAATACATAAAGAACAGACCGAGCAAGGAAAATGCAGAAAAACAACTGAAAACAAAACCTAGGTTCCTTCGGTCCTTTCAAGCCCTAAAAAACTAGGCGCCCTAACCCTAGGTTCATGATTTCTACACATCCTAGTAACCCTAAACTCTCGTGCACCAAGCAAATCTCTATCATTCTATACTAATGTTCTTCCCAGGTAAAAAAAATAAAAAATAAAAAATAAAAAAAATCTCTCCATTTCCTTTGACATTTGTGTTTTGCCTCTTTTACCCTAACCTTTTAGGATTAATTCTCTAGAAATTTTTGCATATCGACCCAATCATAACAAAAAAATAAAAAATATATATATAATAAAATAAAAAAATAGAAATAAAATCTTCCTAAAAATCTCTGAGATCTTCTAGCTTTTGCTTGATTTTTTGCAAAAAATCTTAAGATTTTTTGCAACATTTTTAAAATTTTCTAACAATTTTCTCAAAATTTTCTTTAAAATTTTTAAGATTTTCTAACATTTGCTTAAAATTTTCCTCTTAAAATTTCTAAGATCTTCTTAATATTTTGCTTAATTTTCTAGAATTTCGAAAACTTTTCTAAAATTTTTCATATTCCCTAAATTTTTTAAAAATTCCCTAGCATTTTCTAAAAATTTGCTAGATACTCTAGATTTCATAAAGAGTTTTACCTTAATTTTCTAAGATATTTGAAAATATTTTCTAAAATTTTCTAAGACTTTTAAAAAATTTTAAGGTTGTTAGCACCCCCTTAACTTTTTTTACCCTATTTTTTTAGAAATTTTTGACAAAAATTTGAGAATTTTTAATAAAAATTACCCCTCTAATTTTCAAGCACCAAATAAAATAAAAACAGCTTTTCTCCCCCTTTAATTTTTATGATTTTTCCTAAAAACAAAATTCTAAAAATTTTTTTCTCAAAAAAGTTATGAGGTTATCAAAATTTCTAAGATTTTCTTACAAATTTTCTTAAAATTTTCTAAGATCTTCTAAAAAATTCATAGGAAAATTTTAGAAAAATTTTCAAAAATTTTTTCAAATTTATAAGATTTTTCTTAAATTTTCTCGAATTTTCTAAAAATTTTTAGAATTTTCTTCAAATTTCTAAGATTTTCTCAAAATTTTCTCAAATTTCTAGGATTTTCTATATTTTTAGGATTTTCTTAAGATTTTCCTCAAATTTTTAAAATTTTTCTCAAAATTTTTTAATGATTTCTAAAAATTCTTCATGATTTTTTTTAAAATTCGCCCCATTTTTTTAAAATTCTTTCCAAAATGTTCCAAGGTTTCCAAAAAAAAATTTCTAGATTCTCGAAAAAAAAAAAAGAAATTGCCCCAAATTTTAAAATTTTTGATGAAATTGCCTCTAAATTTTTTGGGATTTTAATAAAAATTACGCCTTTTAGTTTTCATACTCCCAATAAAAAAATAAAATAAAAGAATCAAAAATAAAAACAAAGATTCTCCCCCCCCCCCCCCCCCTAGATTTGTGTTTTTCTCAAAATAAACAATAAAAAACTTAAGATTTTCGCCAAAATAATAGCCCCTTTTTGTTGGTTGTTTAAAAGATTCTAATGTCCCTACTGTTTTGATATCTATTGCATAGGTACCTAAGTTAAGCTCAAATTCCAATCATCATATCATCAATTAACATCGACATCATCAAAATCATTCAACACATCAAAAATAAATCATCATCATCAAATCACATCATATGGGGGATCCTAAACATACGTCTGCGTTTTATATTCCATGCTTCGGTATTGAAAAAGTAGAGATATGATACTTACCGATGGGCGTCGACGAGATATATAATGGTCAGGCTCCCGCAGAAGAAGGTCGGCAGCAACAACATCATCTGGAGGCTCGTACCGTCTCATCCCAAGTGGAACCACGCGATGAGGCAATGAAGCGTAGGTATGCGGGTTGAAGGGCACCGGATGACCGCCTCCAGCGTCGAGATCCAAAAAGTCAGCCATCACAGCCTCTACAGTAACATTAGTAGCCGCTTGATCCTCAGCAGCTGCTCGCGCCTCCTCCTCAACAACCCGGTGAGAGGCACGCTCCACCCCGAGTACCAAAGAATCTATCGCAGCAATGGGCTGTGTAGTAGGAGGGACACCCATGGAAGAGCCCTCAGTAGCAGAAGGGTCCCATCGTGCCCTAAGATCGTCGTCCCCATGGCCTTGGCCCGCCATGAAAAGATATGGGATAACGAACAATAAAGTAAACATCTCTTGTCAAGGAGAACGAGGCACAAAAAGCTCTAAGATCAAAAGCAGGAGGAAGTTTGAGAAAGTCTAGAGAGAATCTGAGGGAGTAAGAGCGCTAGAGAGAGAGTAAGGAATGCAAGAATGAACCAAAATCGCGCGCCTAGAAGGTCTTATGCGCTCCTGGAGCTGGCGGTCGCCAACTCCAAAGTGAGTGACCGCCGGGTTCCTAAAACGCCACACGGCGACCACCATGTAAGAGGGGTTTGGGTTTGGCGACTACCAGGTTGCCAAATGTCACGTCAAGTCAGTTTGTCATTATGACGTTTTGGGGTTTGAGAAGGGTTGTTTGGAGCCTTTTAAAAGTATTTTTGTTTATCATCTCATTATTTGCAAACATTTATTTTGCTAATGTGTTCTTTTTGCTTTATTAGTAAAATTAATTTTCAGAAAACATAATTTTTTTAATTATTTTTTAAAAAATTTTTATTTAGTGTATGTGTTCTTCTAAAAATGACTTTTAGAGCTTTTTCAAAAAAAATTTTATAATAGTTCGAGAAAATTTTGTGAGGTATTCTCTTCTCCCGATAAAGTTAATTTTTAAGCCGTAATTTGACTTTTAAAATTAAATTTATCTCATGTCTCATCCCGAACTTTTAGATCCTAACTCGACCTATTAATTCGTGATTATCCTTCCTGATAAATTTAATTTTAAGCAGCAACTTCGTTTTTATCTCACGTTTCGAATTTTTAGGTTTTAAATCGACCTATAATTTGATGTCTGACTCGTCGGTTCTCCTCATGACCCTAAACTGACTCGTCGGTCCTTCTCATGACCCTAAACTGACTTGTCGGTCCTCCTCATGACCCTAAACTGATTCATCGATCCTCCTCACGACCTTAAACTGACTCATCGGTCCTCCTCATGACCCTAAATTGACTCATCGGTCCTCCGCATGACCCTAAACTGACTCGCCGGTCCTCCTCATGACCCTAAACTGACTTGTCGATCCTCCTCATGACCCTAAACTGATTCATCAGTCCTCCTCACGACCTTAAACTAACTCGTCGGTCCTCCTCATGACCCTAAACTGACTCGTCGGTCCTCCTCACGACCCTAAACTGACTAAACTGACTCGTCGGTCCTCCTCATGAACCTAAACTGACTCGTCGGTCCTCTTCACGACCCAAAACTGATTGATCGGTCCTCTTCATGACCCTAAACTGACTCGTCGGTCCTCCTCACGACCTTAAACTGACTCGTGTTTGCATTACACTATACCTATCTACATCATGTTAGCATTTATTCATATTAGCATCCACATCATGTTTCTTATCATTACATCTTTGCATTTTGCCCTATGAACTACGTTCTGATCAGATCCCTAGCAAAGGAGTACGTAGGTAACTCGATAAAAATTTGGATACGACCAACATCATATGCATGCTAGTGTGCTTGTGGCCTAAGATTGACGGCTTGGTCAAATGGTTGTTGTCTCTAGGTCTTTGATATAACCTGCTTCACGCATTGTTATGCAAGCTATATCAAAGAGGGGAAACTGTAGACACCCCAATTTGACCTCGCCTAATCTGAGGCGAATTCGATGATAAAAACAGGTGAATTAGTGCTTCGATACAATCTACGGGAAGTGATCCAAGCTCGGTATTTGAACCCGGGACCTTCAAACCAATAAAATTTTGTCGAACCACTGAAACTTGCTACCCAAGTAAGGCGACCGCCAACTCTCATTGTGGCGACCACTATAGAACTTTGTGAAAACCCTAGCCAAAACTGGTGATCGCCACCTTTCATCATGGCGACCGCCAGCTTCCATAGTGGCGACCGCCATAGAACCTTGTGGAAACTTACAAAACATGGCAACCGCCAACTTGCATTGTGGCGATCGCCAACTCCAAATGGCCTGACGTGTCCCAAAACGTGGCAACATCTCATTGGTTGAAGAATTCTATAAATACCGTACTCCTGCGTACGTTTTCAGTACAAATTTTGAGTGAGAGAGACTCTACTGATATACCAAGCAATCCCGAGCCCCGACGCCGAAACCCTACCGAACCTCCGACCGACGTCGAAGTCTTGCTTGGATCACCACCCGAGGATTGGCCCATTGGAGCACATTTTTGACTTGATAATTCCACAATTCAGGTACCTTATTTGAATCCCCGGTCCTTTTAACCCTATTCTCTCTCTTTTGGGGTGATCGGGTTATATTTAATTTCAGTTCAACTACTCCTTCGCATTTACATAGTTAATCTTATTTTTATTTAATTGTCTTCATTTAGTTTAGTCGTTTAATTCATTACTTAATTAACACATTCACACCAAACACAATGTCGTTTTCTTTTATATATGCATCAAATTAGTGATGATATAATTAAACGATACACAAAACAATATCAATATTGTTGTAATTCAAAGTACTTACATTAAAATGGTTATAATCGTCAATATTATATCCATTTAAATCTAGTATATAATTTCTTCTCTTTTTCTTTTATTTTATGCTAATTTAATGTCCTAGTATTCTATTTCATTTCCTTTTTTTTCCTGTAAATATTAATTTAATACTCTATTTTCTTTTTCTTAGTATCTCTTTTATAGATTTTATTTTCCATATTAATGTAGTTCTTTTTTTTAATATTTTATTTTCTTTACTTCCTTATAATGTTTCATTTAATATTTTTTTTAATATTAGTTAATCTTCAACGCTAACATGCCTTTTCTTTTCTTTTTATAGTAGTGCAGTTTTATTTTTCTTTTAATATTTTATCCTATTTTCTTTTCTTTCCTTTTACTGTTAGCTTAAATTAATTTCTACAAGCATTTTTTTTCTTTTTCTTTTTTCTCAAAATTAGTATAATTTTTTTAGCACTTATTTTATCTTTTTTTTCTTTTATTTCATTAAACTTAAAAATCATAAAAAGTCCTTTAAGCTAATTTTCTTTTTCTTTTTAAATGTAATTCTCTTTTCTTTATTTTCTTTTTGTTTTCTTCCATCTATTTTAAAGAAAAGGTAAAATGTAAGATTTTATTCTTTTTCAATAGTTTAATAATATTATCTACCATTTTCTTTTTAGTATGTTTTTTTTTATAAACTTTTTTCTTTATTTTTCTTCAAACTTCCAAAATTTTCCTTAAAATTCTCATTTCATTTTCTTTGATAGTAGGCACTCTTTTAGTATAAAATTTTCATGCATCTCTTTACATTTAGTCTTTAATGTTAATTTAGTTTATTTTTTAATTGTGCATGTTTTGGTTATTTTCTTTAAATGCATGTTTAGAGTGATTTAACTTATTTTGTAGTAAATCATGTTTAGGTAATTTTGACATCTTTAACCTATTTTTACTCTTTTATTTGAGTTATGCTAGTTTAGTTTATTTTTGTAAATATTGTATATGAGAATGTTCCATGTATCCTTTAACTAGAAATTGCATGGTATAAGATTTAAGATTTTTTTTTTACACTTATTTATTTTGGAGTGTTATGTACATATTTTATATATTTTCTATACTTAATTTTGAATGTTCTTTCTTTGTCCCCATTTTCTTTACTTGTATGCATTTGAAAAATTCTATTAAAAAATCAATGTTGATTAGTAGAGGCTAACCTTACGGTTGGGGGAACGGGGTGTCTAATACCTTCCCCGATTCGTACCTTAGACCCCGAACCTTTTTCTCTGGTTAACGCTTTTAAGATCAGTAAGCCATTTTTGTTTTTTTTAGTTTTACTCAAAAACTAAGTGGCGACTCTATTTTCAATAAAAAGAGGTTTTCAAAATTTGGTTTTAAGGTGTTAAAATATTTTTCAAAACATCTTTTGAATTCCCCTATTTTTAACCCTTAAATCCCAACGCCACACATGGGCATCACCTGAACCAGAAGACTCGGACCCCAAGGAAGAACCCGTTGCAGAACAAGACCCGATAGACGTATTTTCGTTGGCAGTGATGTTCCTGAATGAGTGGCCAATTTATGAAGGAGAAGAGGCTGGGGAAGTAGGGGTACACGAAGAACCACGTGAGGTAGGAAACGAGGCTGATGTTGAGGTGGAGGATGAGGAGGAACCAGAGGATGATGACAATGAGAACGAGGAGCGAGCCATAGCTTTCTTTTATAATCCATTAGAGGCACCGCCACCGAAGACAGACAATGATGACACAACAGAAGTAGTGATCTAATAGATCCTTCAAGAGTATCGCAAGGACTATCATATTGGAGAACGGGAATATGCAAGAGTTTTCCTAGAAAGAACGTGGAAGTGAAAAAAGTCAGAGTCTTATCATATTGGAGAACGGGAATATGCAAGAGTTTTTCTAGAAAGAACGTGGAAGTGAAAAAAGTCAGAGTTTTTCCCGAGATACATGGGTCCACTAAGAGTGTTGAAGAGATGTGATGAGACCATCTATCGTCTGAAGGCACCACCGGGATTCAAAGAGCTATCAGGGGACAAGATGGATGCAAAGTGGATGCAAACACAGAAACCAAGAGATAAGAGAGGAATCATCAACCCGCGCAACCAGGCTAAACTTTAACAATCCAGAAACGTACTTGGAAGTACCAATAGCCATAATCAACAGAGCTCGCGTGGGATCGGAGGACTTTTGGCACGTGAAAGTGCACTGGCGCTGCTACAGTATCTATGAGGCAACGTGGGAGCGTGACTCAGTTATCCGCTACTTCTATCAGCTTCTGTTCGTCTAGTCTTTAGTGCATTGGGCGTTGTATCTTTTCTTTCATTGGATGTTGTACATATGTTCTGTGAACTTTTAAAAGATTGTACATTGGTTATGTGATTAGAATGTAATGCAAATGTTTGTTGTTAAATTCTTCATAAGCTATCTCATAATCCCAAATTAAGTTTCATAAGATCCCAAATCATGTAAACAATCAAGAATCGATACAAGCCCCAAATCTCAACAATCTCCTAGGATGGCTAATAAACAACTGAATCACCGACAAGCTAACGAACTCTTAGATGATGAAACACCCGGGCTAGCCTATGTTTTACGAAAGCCACCATTAGAACCCCACAACTCTATCCCTATGAGTTCCTTTCTCCTTTATGATAACTCCCGTACCCGATGAAGCCCTTTGTGTGTCCTCCTTCCTAATAACACCGGTTTCGAATGTTCAATATGGGTAAAGTCTTTTACCCTCATACAATTCTCTCGATCCTAATACCGCACTTTTGTGCAGTAGTTTCGTGAATTCTTTGTTTACTCTCAAAATTTTAACCTGGGGAGTCGACTTGGATGCATGGATTGAAGAACGTTAGGCCGACGTTAGGCCGACGTAACTTAAGGGCAAATATCTAGTTTGGATACCCATCGCTTAAACATATCTTTGTCAAGATCTGATGTTGCACAGATTGGTTCCGAGGACATCCCCTTTGTAATCTTTATTGGATGTTTAACCCTTATGTCCAAATGCGTTTGAGGCTCAATCGACCTCTTAATCTGGGTCAACAATGATTACCTTAGCCTTGACCTCTTGCCCTAATCTAACCTATTTTTGAACCATCTGGGTTCCACCCTAAGACGTTCTAATCGCGTATGCTTTTGATTGTTGACCTACAAAACCTTATCCCATAGAACTATGAATAACAACGATCATCAGTAACAACTAACTATCTCTTTTCAAAGATCCCAACAAATAAGACTATACCATTAGCAATCTAAACATAGAAACGACAGCTTCACACCAAAGGATTTGCGACACCACCATATGGCACAATTTAAACTTTCCCAGACAGTTCGTAGCTGACTCACCCATCCAATAAATCGAGAAGCAAAAGATTCATACCGGTAGTAAGAAGGTGAAAAACGAGAAACAGCCTTGAACTCACATTAACTTTAGGACGCTAGCAAAGGAGTTACGCCTATATACATCAATTTTCACGTTGGCCTTCCCACCAAAATGTTAGAGTCTGGATTTTTGCCATCACTATCAAAGTACGAAGAATCTTGATCACAACAAAGAACATTTGAAGCCTGATGAAGAATTAACCACCAAGTCATAATGGATCACATGACTAGGTAAATACCACAACCATACCTTTTATCGTGTTCGTTTAACTCTAGAATGACCAACTGCCTGAGAAAACGATCCAGTTAATAGAAGAGACATTCAAACCCAGCGTTCTAGCACATCAAGAACAAACGGTAGAGGCCAAGAGGAATAGGGAAACCATTGGAAAAATTAGATAGAAAATGGAAGCATATGATTATAGACTTCGTCATTAGGATTATCAAGATCATCTCAAAGACTGGTAACTCTTTAGTTAAACAATTCAAGGAATTGGGTGCCAAGGCATTTGTGGAAATAGTGAATCCCATTAACGCTGAAGATTGTTTGAAGGGTGGAGTACACATTTTAAACAGATCGAGTTGTTCACATGATAGGTTCTTAAGGTATCAGTTTGTATTCGTTTGGCATCAGCATTATCTAACTCTTATAGAGTGGTATTCGATTTCTGTTGTGCTATTGATGTGAGTCGCAAGAAAGTTGCTTTCAAAAAATTTTTGTAATGTGACCCGTTAAAGTGAGTTTGTTTAGATTGGTGAGTAAATGTTACTAGAATAGAAAAAGAATTTTCTCATAGGAACGTGTAAACTCTATGTATGAGAAGTTGAGGGTGACATAATTTTTTTGTTTTTGGTGGAGTTGCGTAGCAACTTAATGTGAGTGCGTGGGATGAATAAGTGTTTAGATGAGAAGAGTGGAAGCATAAGTAACACTATACGAATTCATGGGCATGGTTTTTGTAATTAGCCTTGAGTGAATCGAGTGTCTTAGTAGAATGTGGATAAGATGAAATAATTAAAGTGCGAAAGTGGTTCTTAATTCGATTGTGTGGCATAAAATGTATGAAGGGATTGAGTGATGATGATAAGAGACTTTATAAACAGGAGTTAATACTGTTTAGTTAAAGAATTGTAGGGTGGATAATATGTACGTGAAGGAAATATATGACGAGATTGTGATTAGATTCATATGAGTAAGCATATACCTAGGGAGCGTTTAGTCTATGTGGTATGTTTAGTCCTAGTGACTTATTAGGTTCAAGTGGCGATATTAATCTTGATGATCATAAAACTAGAGTAGTTCAACACAAAATGGTGATGTGATTTCGACTTAATAGTCGTTAGTCGATCGGGAAGTATCTTCAATGTACGTTTGAATGTGGCAATGAGCTGGTTTTTAGTGGAGTGACGGTCTGGAAGTTGTACCGAATTTCAGTGGTGGGCTAGTTTAGAGACGTATGATCGCTTGTGGAATTCGTACCAAATGTAAGTTGTGTTTTGGAGCCAACATATTTTCAAAGATAGACAGGGGTCATGATATCATAAATTGAAAGTACGAGAGTCAGATATACCCAAGACTACATTTAGGACTCATTACGAGTATTATGAATTTGTGGTGATACCTTTCAAGTTAACAAACGAACCTGCTGTGTTTATGGACCTGATGGATCGGGTGTTCAGAAGCTTTCTAGACCAATTTGTAGTTGTGTTGATAAACGATATTCGGTTATATTCTCGAAGTGAAGAGGAACACAAGAAACATTTCAAAATTCTTTGTAGATTTTGAAAAAGCGCAAGTTATATGTAAACCTTGGAAAGTGTGAGTTTAGTTAGACCGGGTGATGTTTTTGGATCATATTATATTTGGAGAAAAAATTCAAGTTGACCCAACAGACGTAGAAGTAACAGTTAATAGGAAGATGCTAACTAACGCGACAAAGATACAAACTTTTTGGAACTAGCTAGTTATGTGACATGATCCTTGAAAATTAGGGAGTAATTAGTTTCAGATGTTAGTAAGACAAAACAACCTTTACTCTAAGTGCTGAACATATGGGCTCGACCTTATCTACACCCGCAATAAAGAACGACTCAAGTAAATAAGACACAATTTTGGAGAACGAGAAGGCACAATGATAGTAAATTATCCTCAACCTTCCATACGATAAAGTACAAGGCGAAATCTCGGGGACGAAATTTGTTTAAGGGGGGTAGTTTGTAACGACCCGGTACAGACCCCAGTTATGACAACCTGGTTGATAACGACCCGTGTAAAGACCTTGCTCAGACCCTAGTGTTAGTGACAGATAGTCCACGAAACCATAAAACACAAAAGAAGTTCAGAACCCTAACTCAAATCGAAAACCCTAAGTTCGGCACGAAAATCCTTAAAATGTCCAAAACTCAAGCAACAAAACATTAGAACCTAGAGAGTCTCCCAACAATCTAAATGAAGTAAATATCATGAAATAATGAATTACAAACCAAAAATCCTCATAAGTAGAGTAAAATGACCATTTTGCCCCTAATATAGCCAAAAGTCTTAAAAATTCAAATTTTGACACATGGATACCCTAGATCAAATATTTAAGTACAATTAAGTAGAAAAGGACAAAATAACATCAAAAATTTCAAAAATTCCCCTTAGTGGCTGACCACCTTGGGAAGTGTGCCAAAAAAGTGACTTTTTGCTTTCTTTTTAGCTTAAAATGATGATAAATGTATTAAATTAAGTATTATGATTATCTAATACTTGTTGAACAAGTAATATACATAATAATATAGTGTTATAGATCAACCAAAGCAAACAAATCATTATTGAAGTTTATAAACAATAAAATAAGTCAAAAAATCATATATTATCAAAATAGCTTAAATTGACTTAAAAGACTACATCTATTTAATCAATTGTTATAGAAAACTATGATAATACATGAAAATACTATATTTATTATAAACATATTAAAATAATAGGTCTCACTAGGAAAAGATACCAAAAAGATACATCAATTTAACTTTTAATACATTTTCTTGCACAAAGGGATACGAAAACTAAGAAAAAATCCCTTGATTGATGGGGGATTAGATTTTTGTCCCCCCAAACTGACCCTAGCTGTAATTTAGCTTTCCCAAATCTGATTTTTTGTCACCTCAAAGCTTGAACTAATTAATAAGCCATGTGAAGGAGAAGAAAAGGACTTAAAATTACATCATTTTGTTCCCTAACTTTTTTCCTATATAAATCAAGCCAAACACTCTCTTTCCCCTCCATTATTTTTGTCCAAGAGAGGGAGGAAACCAGATTCAAAGTGTTCTTGAGATTTTGGGTGAGTTTGAGAGAAAAAAGAAGGGAAGCAAGAAAGAAGGTTCCAAGAAAAAGGTTTTTGGACACCATGGAATAAAAAAGCTAGGTTCTACAAATCATCCACCATTTCTAGGATCTCAAACAAGTAAGTAAAACTTTTAACTCTTGTATCTAAGATCCCTCAAAATATCTCCCAACACATCCCTTTAAACACTCTGAAAATCAAGAATCGAAATCAAACCGAAAAGGTGTCGTAATTGGAAATTAGGGGCTATTTTGTTTATGAATGATATGAGATGTTGTGTAATGTTATCTTTGAGTTTGATGACCTATAAGTGTGATGGAGCATTGATATTAAATTCTAAAACACAAGCATGCAAAGAAATGGAATAAAAACTTGACATGGCATAAGTAAAAGACTTGAACCCTAAGAGGTTTAATTTTTTAGAACCTTGATGTTTCTGCTCTGAGATTTGAAATGCCATAACTCAATATAGAAAATTGATCTAAGAATGTTATTTATGTCCAGATTTATCCTTTTGTATTATCTTTCATCCAAAGTTGGTTTCAACTTATTTTCATAACTAGAACGCAAGATATTGTAATTTTACCAAAGTGTGTTATTTGTTGACTAGTAAACACTACTAACTTGGAAACCCTATTTTAAAATGAGATCCGAACTTCGGTCAAAACTTGAACGTTATAGATAACATGTATATCTATCTACCCACCATAAATGAGCACGAAATATTGATTTTTTATAGGTAAAAACCCTTTGAAAGTCTCTGTTGAGTTTCAGCCCCCAAGGGACACTTCTGTCACATATTTTTATATAGCTCAAAACCCATATTTTTAGTGACCTATTCCAAATGTGGTCTACATGAACATTGTAGATAACATATTAAAGTACTTTCAGCCCAAAAATTAGATCTTAAAGCTTCGAGATAATACCCCAAAACTATATCAAACCCTCTGTCCAAAATCGGCTCTGCTGAGTTTTCGCGGCTGATAGAACCTACTTTCTAAAATTTTCAAAGAGTCTAACTTGTTTCAAATAACTACCCTTAACTCTAAACATGTAACTCTTAGGGGACATGTTAAAATAAACCATACTAAAAAATGGGCTCATTTGGACATGATATAATACCCCGAAGACAAGACCAATAGAAGCATATGTTTGGTGAAATCTTGAGTGAAGTGCTGAACTGTTTTTGCTTATGATGTTTTGTTCACCCTTTTGCCTTAGGTTTTGGCCTTGGTGTTAAATATGAAAGTTGTAAGAAATATTTTTATCTAAATAGTGTATAAAAATCATAACTTGATTCCAAGTCTAGATACCCCAAAACCTTTTCGGCCCTTTTAATTTAATACTTGACTTTTGGCCTTAAAATTTTTTAACTGTATGTTTGAGTACCTTTTCCTATGAGACCCGAGTTTTTGTATGATGATTGATTTGAATTAGTCAATTAATATTCCTAAGTGAATGTATGATGATTTAGAACCCATGCTATCATATTGAATCATATCTTGAGAATTATAACTTGTGCTTCACATACATGTATCTTATGCGTTGCGTGTTATACCATGAATCTTGCCATGTTAATGCCATGATATAAATTGTTGCACTTGAGATCAATGGTATACATCTTGAGCATTGTCATTTGCATCCTAGTATATTGGAGTCCATCTGTACAAACCGTTGTTGGGATGGGCTGTATTGAGAACGTCGTTCTTGATTCTAAGTCTAGGGAATCCTTAGTTGCCATTTTTGAAAATGTTTTGGATTATACACCTTGGGTGCGTCCTCGGTGTTTAAAATAATTGTGGCTTATACACCTTGGGTGCGTCCCCGGTGTTTGAAATGGTTTATGGATATTGTTGGGCATCATGGGTTCGTCGCTAGCATTCCGGTTTGATGATTTAGACTTTGGGTAGATTCCAAACGAGCATTCTTGTTCTTAAGGTGGGTTTTGTGCGCATATAATTTTGGCCAAGATTTGGAATAAGGATGTTATCGGCCACCCCATGCTGTTGCCATTGAGTAAAATAGCTGTGGCATGACGCTCAGTGAAGTGGTTACTATTCGCAACGAGACGAGAATAGATTTGGTGATCAGAGTCCCATCAAGTCTACTCTGGTGGTTCCCGGCATGGAATTTATGTTATAATCTGGGTGCATGTTGGGTTGGACATCTGCATTTCATACGCACATGTTTATTGACTTATCTGCTATCCTGTCATAAATTTGTCTGTCTCCTTGACTATAAACTGTACTGGGTGTTATACGGTATCGTTGTGGTGAATTTTGTGCCGTGAGATTAGTTAAAAGGTTATAGTGTTTTGCTTCTGAGTCTTGGCTCATGGCATTCATGCCACAGGTAAGGAAGACTTCTTGGAGGAAGTCGTCCTAGAGGGAGATGAAGAGTTTGAAGAATACGGTGAGTTCCAAGACCACGTGGATTTCGCTGATGCATTCTGAGAAGTCAAGGCCTCTACTTTTGTGCTTATATTTGGTTCTCTCGCGCTTAGTGTAATTGTTGAAATTTCTTGGTAAAACTGTAATAGTTATGTAATTTTGAACGGTTCAAAACTCCTTTATGATGTAATAAGTAACATATGTAAATGTGAATAAATCGGTAGAATATCCCTTTATTTATATTTATGTATGTCCGGACGTGCTTGGAGGATGGGGCGCCACACTCTAGTACGTGGAGGGTGCCGCTCCACGTGTTATCGGTGCTTGACAGCCCATCCTGTCGGTGCGCCACGTGTGCACTGCGAAACCCCTTAGGCCCACCCGCAGCACGTATAGATGCGGAGCTTTATGCTGCCATGAGTGTAAGGAAATAAAGTTGTGCCTTCACCACCACCTTCGGGTTTTGGTGAGATGGTTAATGCTTGATCCTAACAATTGGTTTCAGAGCGAGGTTATAGGCTCGAGTCTCCCCACGGTAGTTTCTGGGGGTGATTATTGGCTTTATGGGGGCCAAAATCTCCCTTGAGGGGCTCGCTAGTACATGGGGGGTCCCCCTCTATGTGTTATTGGTGATTGGCAGCCCATCCTGTCGGGTCGCCACGAGTGCTCTACGAAGCCCTTAGGCCCACCCACAACATGTATAAATGCGGGACTTTGCGCTACCATGAGTACAAGGAAATAAAGTTGCACCTTCACCACCACCTATGGGTTTTGGTGAGATGGTCAGTGCTTCATCCTAACAATACCACTTGTCACACTTAGTTCTCAAGTTCAAACCTCGTTCATACACCTCGAATACCATTAACTTCTCTATACCCAAACGACGCGTCGCGCACGTCCACAAGTCTATCACAAGGTATCCATAAAGGTATAACACTACAAACTCACATTATCCCAAGGCTTTTCCTTATAAGGTTATGCTACATTAACACGATTCCAAACTGGTAAACAACAGCTACGCTATCGTGTTAAGGCACACCCACGAAAAAAAATGTAAAGCACTCAATCGAGAACACCTAACTTTGAGGCTTCTCACCCAGAGTCACCCATCACTCTTACAACTATATGAATGCCACCAACATTCTGTTGTTCGAACGTAAGGACGACTACAGACAACTTGGACCCAATGGATTTTTCCTGCTAACCCTAGGCCAATCTGTATACAGTTCACCCCTAAGGGTAAGACAATACAACCACACTATCAACACCTATCACGGTTTCCTAAATTCCATTCACTTAGCACTTGCGAGGGGGACACTAAAATGACCACGCCGTCTCGCAAAAGATCTGAGACCACTCACATCGTAGCTGTTAGATCTAGGAAACCGAAGAGGGGGTGAATTGGGTCTTTTTTTTATTTTAACAATAAGTTAAAGCCTTTTTAGAAATCGTTTAATATTGTAATATGAATAGATATGCAAGAATATAATTAATGCAAAAATTAAAAGGTGAGGGATAGAGAGAAAGAACCAGACACCAGAGATTTATAGTGGTTTGGCTACAATCCAGCCTACATCCACTCCTCAAGATCTCCCTTGAGTGTTTGCACTATACAGAATACTTTCGGGCATATTCCAAGCCTTTACAAGCTTCAAGCTTCTACTTGAGCTATTTGAATGTTTGCGGGCACATTCACAAGCCTGTTACAGCTTCAAGAGGTTACTCTGAAAATAAGACCCTGTTTTTTTTCTAATCTCTCTTGAACTCTTCTTTCATGAGTTTCACTCACTCACTCAAAGGCTTACAGGGTGGCTCACCCTTGATTACAATAAGAGATATGTAATGAATAAAGAACAGTCACTCTCTTTACAAGATAGATTTACAATAAATGAGATGGTAAAGAGAGATGAGAAATAAGAACAGGAGTTGCAGCA
>JAULJZ010160311.1:0-51519 GCA_032270985.1 Heliamphora pulchella
CGACAATACTCATGTAAAACCCCCACCAATTCATGTTTCTCTTTAAACCACATATCACATTGCATTAGGGTTTAACCAAGTTTCAAAAACTTCAACACAAATCAGTGTAAACCACAAGGATTAGTCGAGATCCTACCTCAAAGAAGATCCTCTACCAAGATTCAAGCCCTGTGTGAGCTCCAAATCGCCAAAGCCCAACATACACAACTTCAAAGAAGCTTCCAATGCACATCCACGCTCTCCAACGGTCCCTCGCGCAAGGAAACGGCAAGATCTTCATCCCTGACGAATATTGAAACCCTCAAGACCCTCCATAGCTAAACCCTAGATCGCTCCTAAGCTTTTAGAGAGAGAGGAGAGAAGCGAGAATGGCAAAACCAGCCCAAAGATCGACATTTATAGCCTCTGTTCGACACAGACCGATCGATCCGTCTCTAAACCGACCGATCCGTCTCTGTGACTGCGCTATTAGGCCAACTTTGACCTAGCTTATCTCCTTCATCCGAACTCCAAATGGGGTCGTTCTTATGCTCAAACTGAAGCCTTGAATGTTTACTTTCCAATGGTTCAAACCTCATACCAAAATTCATTTTGTACAAAACGTTATGGCCAATTTAGTGAAGGTATATCACTTTTCTTCACACACTTTTCACTTCATTTTTGTTCAAACATCCATTAGATCCCCATTTTCTTCTTCTAACATATCTTTTATGGGTATCCAAGTTCAAAATATTCCCATGCTCAAGTTTTAATTCTTACTCCATCAATGCTCAATCATTTCTAAAAATAAAACGGGTCAGAGTGTCACACCTTTAGTGTCGACATTTAGTGTCTAGGGCAAGAAACCTTAAATGGTTGGGTCGACATAGATATTCTGAGGGGTCGACACAATTCTACACTCTACCTTACCAACATCATGGTGTCGACACATTTAGATCTGGTGTCGAATCGTTTGAAACTTTAGCATTCGAAGGAACCACTTTGTGTCGACTCAACTTGCTCTTGGTGTTGACACTAACTTCTACAAGAAGCCTCGATTCTTTTGTGCCGACTCATCTTCAGTTGGTGTCGACACCTCAAATGTACTTCCGAATCTGAGAGGAGGCACTTTGTGTCGACTCATGTCTTCTTTGGTGTCGACACTAAATTTCACAGGCAGCCTCGGGACCTTTATGTCGACACATTTTGTCTTGGGCTCAACACCAAAAATATGTAGGAGGTCTTGGTTGTTTTGTGTAGACACAATTTCTATTTGTGTCAACCCAAACTTTTGAATACCAAAAGTGAGGATCACTTTTGTGTCGACACAAAATTGATTTGTGTCGACTCAAATTAAGTCCTG
The DNA here is from genome assembly GCA_032270985.1 of Heliamphora pulchella. Taxonomy (NCBI): domain Eukaryota; kingdom Viridiplantae; phylum Streptophyta; class Magnoliopsida; order Ericales; family Sarraceniaceae; genus Heliamphora; species Heliamphora pulchella. The sequence continues at coordinate 1,343 of JAULJZ010160311.1, forward strand.
GGAGCTTCGGCTCTTTTGTGTTGACACAAACCTTGTTTGTGTCGACACTAGCTTTGATACCTAAGACATGGCTTTATGAAACTGTTAGAGTGTTAAACCATTTGATCAATAGGTGTTGAGACACTTGATGTGCTTCAAGTATACTTTGCCTTAAAGCTTTTTGACTTAATTTTCAATCAAGATTAATATAAAATATTCTTTTTAAAGAATGCTGGAGTGTTTGAACTTTTTTTAAAATATAAGTCATTTCTTTTGCCTAAGGTGTCAACTCAAATGTTCAAAATATGTTAACACTTACATTTTTGAAAATATAAAATATTATACATTTAAATTCATTTATTCTTAGAAAATGAATTGTGAAAATCATTAAAATCAAAATAAGACGCCCTTGGGCTAACAATCTTCCACTTTTTGATGATTACAACCATATTAACATTTTTTAGAAAACATTTGAAAATATTTTTCAACAAGAGTTCTCCCCTTGTCGATATGCCTTAAACAACATATGCAATTATAAAGCTAGACATTTAATCAATCATGATAACACATATTTTGAAAATGATTTGCAACAGATGATCTAGAAACATTTTGAGTTTATTAAAATTTGTGCATTTATCTTGATAAACACAACACATATCAAAAGCATATATGGGTGTTCATTGCCAAACCATGCATCAACATTCATAGGCAAGATATAATCAAACACAAGTCAGAGCATAGGCATTTATAAGAGAAAAAGTTTAAACATCTAATCATAAATTTAAAGGAATGTTAAACAACCAAACCATTCATCCAAATAAATGCAACAAAAACTATATGTTTAAAACTTTTACAACTTCACCTTCAAAAAAAAAAACTTAAAAGAGATGTTTCTTCTTCTTTCACTTCTTTCTTCTCTGTACTCTCCCCTTCACTTACCTACCTGCCTTTTCTTCTTTTTTCTTCTCTCCCCTTTTGTAATCTTCAAAAAAAATGGGGCTAATGGTCGTCTATGAAGCCCTTGAATTCCCGTTTCTTCTTGGCTTTCTCTTTGCTTGCGGAGACCCATTCTTTTGCTGTGCGTGAGCGTTCATCCTTCACTTCAGCTGCTACCATGACTTCGTATTTAGCTGCCAAGGCCAAATCGGCTTCTCGCTTCAGTCTAGCCGCTTTTTCTTCTTTTGTTTCCTTAGGCTTAAATTGATTTTCCCATGCTTCTTTTATCCACTTCAAGTGCTCGTCAACTTTTTGAGTATTAGCTTGAATGGCCATGACGACACCTTCGTCATATTCCTTTTGAACTTGCCGTAGGATAGTCGTGTTCGCGTTAACAATGGAAATGATGCTATCCTCCATTGTACGACACAAGGACCGTCCGGCATCCGTGGCTCCTTTAATTTCTTTTCTCATGGAGCGGTTTGATTTTTCAATAGATTTGACTTTCTCAAACAAGGTAGAGACAGTGTGAATAAGATCAAAGAAATCTTGATCAACTTTGGCTTGAAAAATAGTTACTTTGGAAGATAGGGAGTTGATCAAGGAAACGACCTCAGATAGGTCAACTTGAACAGAAGAGGAAGATGAGACAGGTGGAATAGATGCAAAACCAGGAGGAGGAGGAGCATGTGAGAGACCAACATGTGTGGGAAGAGGAGTGTGTGAAGGACCAGGAGTGTCAACAGGTGCAACAGGGGGAGAATCAAGGTCAATGGGAATGGATGAAGTGTCTCGAGGGGAACGAGGAGGGGGAGGAGTTCTAACAGGTGCAGGAGTACGACGAGTAGTAGTCCAGACACCATCAACATGTGCAATCTGCATATGTTTAAGTGATGACCTACCATACAAATCATGTTTAGAAAAGGCAACTACCTTCTCTTCAAATAAATCAACACTAAAATGTTTAAAAACTTTTGTTAGAAACATAGCATGGGGTAGTGAAGAATTTGATTTCTCATGAGATTGAAACATGCTTGAGATAAAAAGAAAGCCGAGATAAAGGGGTTTCTTTTCCAAAATGTACCACATAACAAAGACGTGCATATAGGTGACATTCCCAAATTTTTCCATTTGGGGTAGGAAAATATGGTTCACCATATGATGAAGGATTCTAAGTTCGGGTTTAAGAGAGTTGGTGTCACGACCCATTTTAAAATATGAAATCCGTGATCGGCCAGTGAGTCAAAACCCACCAAATGCCTCTTTATCTTAACTTTCTTTTCTCATTATAAAGAAAAATAAGATTTGTTGAAAATATCTAAGTGCAAAAATAAATTTATTAAAACTTTTTCAATTGACATTTTTCCACATAAATTCCCAACATAAAATTTTCCAGAGCATTTAACTATGACAATGTTTCACATAAGAGTTCATTTTTAAAAAAAAAGGGAACAAAAAGGTAATTACAAGAAATGAAAAAAAACTTGCACTTCTTGTTTTTCAAATACTGAATCTTCACGCTTTCACGTGTCACCTGAAATTGTTTCTGTCACGACCCATTTTAAAACTTGAAGTCCGTGACCGGTCAGCGAGTCAAAACCCACCAAAGGCCTCTTTATCTTAACTTTCTTTCCTCATTCTGAAGAAAAATAAGATTTTTTGAAAATATCCAAGTGCAAAAATAAATTTCTTAAAATTTTTTCAATTGACATTTTTCCACATAAATTCCCAACATAAAATTTTTCAGAGCATTTAACTATGACAATGTTTCACATAAGAGTTCATTCTGAAAAAAATAAAACAAAAAGGTAATTACAAGAAATGAAAAAAAACTTGCACTTCTAGTTCTTCAAACACTGAATCTTAACACTTTCACATGTAACCTGAAATTGTTCAATATCCATTAGTAATGCTAGTGTGAATTCAATGATATCTGAATTATAAATTATGTCACAGTGTTAGAATTATATATTAAACGGTTTACCAGAATTTAGTAGGGAGCGACCCCACATTTAATACAGTGGACAAGATTATTCCTTAAGTCACCTGACCGTGACCCCACCCTTATTGCCTCACCTCGTTAGTACGTTTAACGTCCCCCAGTGGCCAGGATGCCGTTTAACCCATCATTCTATCATTCATTTATATCATTCATTCATCATTTCTGTTCATTCATATTATTTCATTCATTTATTCATCATTTTCAATATTCACGTGAAATAAAAACTAATTCACATATAAGAGACTCATCTGATCTAGTAGATATTGTGATTCTTTATAACTCCAAGTCTAAAAGAAGTACATAAATAATATTTTAGTTATTCAATTTTACTTTTAAATTTTGGTATTAAAATTGTATTATTATTTCATAAAAATTATTTAATATAGTATATTTATAATTATAAGATTCTAATTTAAATTATTGCTACAAGACTTATTTTCTTAAATTTATTTGCTTTAAAAATGTTTTTTTTAGATTTAATTTTTATTTAATTTTAACTCAAGTCCATAGAATATATTTATATATTTATGTATTTATTTTCTTAGATTATTTCATTAAACTCTAAAAATTCGTAAGGTTATATTTTCGTAAAACCTTTCATTTTAATTTATCTTAAATTTTAATTTGGCAAAACTCCATTTGTTTTCTTAAAGTTATTGAACATAAACAATTTCATTTCAAAACCTTATTAACAAAATTTTATAAAGTTTAATCATTATACTTTATTTTTAAAATCACATTTAAATCATTATGTTATTAATAATATCTTTATTACCCTTTTTCTTTCTAAAAATTTAATATTATTTTGTTACATTAAAGACAACTAATTAAATTTGTTTGTAAAGTATTTATTTCCAATGAATATTTAGCTATTATTATTCTTTCTAAAATTGTTATCAACATTTTTTTTATATTTAAAATCTGATTTTCATAAGAAAAACCTTTTAACTTTTAAAACTTTTGCTGTAAGCTATTTTATTTTTATTTATTTATTTATTTTTATATAACAAGTAATTAAACTTAATATTATTGTTACTATTACTACAAAATAATAACTTAATAATAAATTAGTTTATAAAACATATGACCAAACAAGATTTAATATGATGAAACATAATCTAAACAGAAATTGAACCTAACCAAACAAGCCTACACTAACAAAAATCTAAACTAACCCAAACAGAGGCTTAACACCATCAGTAAACCCAAAACAAAACTAACCCGTTGGATCAAAAACTCAAACCGCGACAGTGTGACCAAAATAGGGGTTCGACGTTCGTTGGAGGTGCCAACGGCGCCGACAAAGGTCGCCGATGGTGGCGGGAGGGTTTTCGACAAGCGGAGAGGGGGGAGAGAGAGAGAGATACGAACCACAGAGAGATGAGGAGGACAGCGGCGGCAGTGGGTGGCGTCGGTGGTTGCCGGCGGCATCAGGGGTAGCGTCAAAGGTCGTCGGTGCCGGTGGTGGCTGAAGGAGGCGCCGGGGCTGAGCTGGTTTGTCAGTAACTCACTTCCTCTCTTTCTCTATGTTTCTTTCTCTCTTTCTCTCAGTTTCTTTCTCTCTTTCTTGCATAGAAAAGTTTCAAATCCCTCTGGTATTTATACACACACCTTACGCTCCTGCCTACCCTATTTTTGGTTACAAAACAAAAATCTTCCATCACCAGCCCACCTTCAACGCCCCTTAATTGAACAATTTCCTCTTTCAACGCCAAGATAAAACCAATCTGTTTCTTTCCTTCGAATTTTAGGTCAAAGATTTTGCATATGCGTATATGTAAGGCTCTGTACCGTTTGATTTTGATATATATGTATGTTAGGTGTTTCGACGCTTTTTTAGTATTTTTGCCTTGATATGCCTATATGTGTTTTGATGCATGTTTTGGTTATTTCAAGTATACAGGGTTGGTCCCGGGGGCCGCGGGGAGTTATGGTGCGAATTTTGAAAATTAAAAAAAAAAATATTTTGGAGACCTATAAATATCTGGAGTTAGATATTTTCAAAAGATATTTTCAAAATATAACTCCTAAGTTTTCTCTATTTTCTCTTTGCCTTCTCTCTAACTTCTAGGGGGCCCAGGGCTTGGTTTTTAACGGACCAACAGCCGATCCTTGCTATTGGATTTGTGGTCTACACATCCATCCGGACGGATTTTGATTTCGACAAAGCTCGAATTTGCACGTAGATCTAGGCATCGGGGTTTTGACCCAACGAGGTATGAGCTCAGATTATACTGCTGTATAAGGGTACTAGATGTAATTTTATGCTCTTTCACCGTTTAAAAATGCATGAAATGTGATTTTATGCTTTAGATCTGGTTTTTGATTTAAAACTATTTTTTAGCATTTTCGGTGGATGGAAGTTTGTTTTGAGGGTTTCTTTTCGAGATGTTGGTGTGAGGCTAGGGTGTGTTAATTTTTAAGGGTGTTTGATGAGTGTTTGGGGGGTTTGATTTGAGGCTTGGAGACAATATCGTAGCTTAAAAATGGTTTTTGCGTTGGTTTAGTCGACTGGGGCCTTGAGTCCAGTCGATTGGATCATACATTGGTGAGTTCAGTCGACTGGACGTGTGAGGTCAGTCGACTGAAATTCCTTCTGGTTTGGTTCATCTTTCCAATGAGTTTTTCAGTCGACTGGGGGCTTGGGCCAGTCGACTGAACCCTTGTGTGAGTGTTTGGTGTTGGTTTTGATGGTTCAGGTGGTTTGTTTGGGCAAAGGATGGTTTGCAAAGGAGGTTTTTATGAAAATTTTTGGGAGAATGTTGGGAATGTATACTGAAAAGTCATGCTTTTTTGTATTTTATTCTGGTTCCCTAGCATATTAATGAGAAACATTTGAGATGATTTTGCATTTATGGTTTCATATTTTTGTTTGTAATATATAAATGCATAGTCCGTATATTCTGTCCAGTATTTTACTCTGTGCGTGCTGCACGAAAGATCGGGTCAAAGGTTCTGACAGATTATACATGTAGGCTCACAATCGCAATGGACCCGAACATTCTATTGGTTCGATTGTAGTACATCGTTATAATAGCTGGTCTTGGCTAGGTCGAACGGATTGAATTCAGGTTTCAGAAATTCGATGTTCGAACTCGATGTGTTAGTACACTTGGAGTGTATTGAGCGGGATCAACGGGATGATCAATTATATACTGACTATATGAATTGATTCGCATCTTGTATTATTATGCATTTCACGAGCTCTTAATCCCGAAGTGATTAATTGGTTGTGTTCAGATAATGTATAGTACTTCGAGTCATCAATGGTTGAGATTTCCTCCATGAGATCAACAATACCGATGAGTTGGGTTCTGGCGTTGTTTGTCCGATAAGCGATAATCTGCTGACGAAAATCACGTCTGAATTTAGGTTGAGGAGTTACCCCTCGTGTGCTTTGCTTATAGGTTTGATTATGCCAATGTGAAAATACCCGAATTTTCTCCTACAATTAAATAAAAAATTATTTTGATATATATATATATACACACAAGTGGCCAACAACCTAGGAGTATATGCCAAAACTTGGTGAGCAAGTTCCACAAACTCAAGTTAAGCTTAAAGTAACTAAGGTTAGTTAACCCATGATTAAGGAAACTTCCTAGGAAGCTTCCTACTTGATTTTTTCCTATAGAAAGAACCCAAACCCTCTATTCTTCCGTTGGAATTTTGTGCATATATATATATATATATATATATAGAGAGAGAGAGAGAGAGAGAGAGAGAGTGAGAGAAGAAAAGAGAAGAAAGAAACAGAAAGAAGAAGAAAGAAGGAGGAGAATCCATAGAGCTTGAAAACTAAGTCCAAGATTTAAAGTGGGGGCGCAGCTCAGTGGCCGAGCTGCTCATTGACCCCGCTTGCCCCAGGGTTCGAATCCTAGGGTGCCCATTCCCCCTTCTCCAACTTAACTACCCAAAAAAAAAAGTCCAACGTTTTCCTTCACCAAGAAATAACTTCTAACAAGGTAAGCGAGGCAATAACACATTTGGTTTTATACATATCGAACACCTCTTTCATTATTTTGAAATACAAATCAAAGACCCAGAACCGAAAACTCAAAAATAAAGGCGTCATGGTTATTTTTTTGGGGACTGTTCGGTATGAATGTTGAAGTTGTGAGTTGGTGTGAGTTTTTCCACTGGTTCAATGACTACTATAAGCTCTAGAACATTGATATATTGAAGTAAAACACATGTACACAAAGAAGATGGGTCAAAAACTCACATACATGACACTAAGAGGCTAGAACCAAAATAGGCATCAGTTTTGGGAGTTTTGAGCTTTTTGTCCTGATCTTTGGAATATCATAACTCAATGTAGAAAACTGCTATAAGTGTGTTCTTTATATCCAGACCTAGGTGATCGTGTTAGCTTTTATTCAAAATTAGTTTAAACTCATTTGAGTAAGTAGAACTCGAGATATTACTATTCTACCAAAATGTGTTGATTTTAGATCAGTCAACAATGCAGACCTGAAAACCCTAGTTTAAAATGAGATCCGAGTTTCGGCCAGAACATGAAGGTTGTAGAAAACATGTGTATCTAGATACCCACCAAAAATGAACACAAAATAAGGAGTTTAGATAGGTCCAAACCTCATTCAAACTCTCTGTTGTGTAGCCCAAATCTTCTATTTTTAGTGATCTATTCCAAAAGTGGTCTCCATGAACTTTGTAGATAACATATTTAAGTACTGGATTCGCAGATATCAGACCTTAAAGCCCTGGGATGATTTCCCAAAACCATTTCAAGCCCTCTATCCAAAACCGGCTCTTCTGAGTTTTGGCGGCTAACATAACCTATTTTCTACAATGGCCAAAACGTCTAACTTGTTCCAAACAACTACCCTTAGCTCTAAACATAAAAATTGTAGGGGACATATTGACCTAGAACATACTCAAAAATAGGCTCATTTGGACTTGATCTTGTACCCCAGAACCGAGACCAACAGAGACAATTTTCTGACCTATTCTCTGAGCAAGTGCTGAACCATTTTCATTTCCGTCAAGTTTTTCATCTTGTTGCCTCAGGTTTTGGCCTTGGTGTAAAACATAAAAGCTGTAGAGAATGTTTTAATCTCAATGGTCACTAAAAATCATAATTCAACTCCAATTCTAAGTACCTCAAAATATTGCAGTACTTTAAAATTTAATGATTGTGAGAGAGTAATAAATGGTTAAGTTAAATCTTTAAACAAGTGAAGGATTGGGCAAGCGCGTAGTACCCCTTAAACCTAAAAAGAAAGTTACCATGGTCCTTAAAATTAAGAAAACATTCAATGGTCAGAATCGTTTTAGTACTTCATGTTCTATGAGGGGTAGAACTCTGTGTTGACGGTTAAGTTCTATTTGCTTGCTAGGAATGAAAGTTTTGTTACCCGAGAAGCAAGCTTAGCTCATTGACAAAGGCTCGGTTCGTACACATATAAGATAAGGTGAGAGTGCTTAGCCATTATCTTGAACATGAGTTTATGTAAATGATACTTGAAAATTCTTTGAAGTGCATGTTTTGAACTATGACCAATTTGATGATCGCATGAACTTATTATTTTCAAAAGCCATGATATTTTTAATTCAAGTGTGCTATCCATGATATTTTTTAGGAAGCATGATGACATTATGAAAGGAATTGTCAATGTTGTGTGGTTATTCCAATGTGCCAAGTTACAAAGGTTTTTACCCATTTTATATCCCATTATGAGGGAGGGTACCCAACTATGGGTTTTTCATTTATCACTATATGGGAGGTGTCCCGTTAAGCGGGGGTTTTTGCCTTAAAGGCATTGCGGGCTAAGTCCCTGACCGCACATACCACTTGTGCTTGGTGGAGACTGATCCTCATTCCGTCACGTTGCTATTCATACATTGAAAATTGAGGTTACGGTACCATCAGAACTCCCGATCATGGGGTTGACGACTACTTGGACATTGTTGGAGTTTGAGTCTATATTTAAGAAAGTGGTCATGCATTTTAAATTTTGTGGCGGTTAAGCTAGGAACATATTTCTGTCTGCAATACTGAAAAGGTTCTGTATAGTCTGGATATTTTCATGTTCAAACAAATGCATTAGTTTCTATGTTTTCGTAAAAAATGTGATGAACTATTTTTAGAAAGAGTTTTTAGTTATCCATAACTAAGTAACTGTCTTTTTTGTTCATGATAATGCTAAGTGCGCTATCTTATAACCTCTGTAATTACAGATACCAGGAACGGCTAGGAGTTAGTCCACCACAGACATCGTCAAGTAGTTTTGGTTCAGTTTTCTTTTGTTTAGTTTTTTAATTTTGGCAGAGCTTTATATATAAAACCCTAGAGGTTTTTTATGTTTCTGAAATAATGTATGCCTTTGGGATGGCGAATCCCTAGTGACATATGTATACCTCTTTTGACATTAAGGTGTTGTGGTTGCTTAGAAGTTCTTGTTTGGTCTCTTAATATCTTTATCCCTTGTCTTTCTCTTTGGCCGTCAGTCTGCGGTGGGATCATATCCCTTTGTACAGGTTTAGTGCCTTTCGGGAGCGGGGTGTTGCATTTTGGTACCAGAGCCCTAGGTTATAGGTTCTGTAGACTTATCAGAGTGTGGTCAGTGGTGGACCGTAGGTTAAGCGTGTCATCTCGCGGTCTGTTGAGAAGAGTGGTTTAGGACTGGGGTTGTCATACCTTTGCCTTCGGGCATCTGTTTGACTGGCATTGAGGTCCATTTGGAAAACACGTTCTGCAGGTGCAAGGTCCTAATTGGAAGTCTAAGCAAGTTATCAGATTGGGGATATAACCCGGGAGGGGTCTTGTATTGCTTTCAGTTTGCGAAGTCTAAGCAAGTTATCAGATTGGAAAGATAACCCGAGAGGGGCCTTGTGTTGATGTCATTTTGTGAAGTCTAAGTGGTTTATTAGATTAAGGGGGACAAACCTTATTTCATTAAAACCTTTCGTAGATTGTTTATTCTTATCCTTATGTCTATAAGTTGGACTCCTGTGTTGAGCCCTAAGTCATAACTTTCCTACAATTGGAAGGAGCATTAAGAGATTCAGACGGAGTATCATTCAACCCGAACCAGTATAATAAGGCACGACAAGAAGAATCTCTGCAAGTGGGACCAATGGAACCTGATCCAACCGCTAGGATGTTGGAGGCGATCGTAAGACTGACTGAACAGAACGCGAGTTGGATCGCGATGCGAGCTGAGAGGAATAGTATCCCCTTAATCAAACAATTTAAGGATCTAGGTGCAAAGAAGTTCATAGGAACCTTTAGCCTTGCAGAAGTTGGAAACTAATTAAAGGATGTCGTGCATATTCTAGATAAGTAGGGGTTGATGCGGATAATAGGTTTGACCTCGTAGCTTTTATGTTTAGGGGAGAAACATACCACTGGTGGGAAGCCATGGAACGATTCTTTGAGATGCTGGTGCCAGGAGTTGAACCTCCCGTACCCCAGAGAATCACTTAGGATCATTTTGAGAAAACGTTCGATGTGCAGTACAAGCCCATAAACTACAAGCATGAGAAGGAGCATGAATTCGTCGACTTAGAATAAGGAAGGATGAGTAAGGAAGGATGACTATGACAAAATTTGAGATGAAGTTTATAGAGTTGTCACGATATGCCACCCAACTTATACCTGATGAGGAGATAAGATGTAAAAGGTTCAAGAATGGATTAAGTTTTTGGATTAGAACAAGGATGACGGTTCTCAGGATGTATAACTACGGAAGACAGGTGAACATAGCGCAAGATGAATTGCAATGCGGGCCAGAAGGACCTGTAACTCTTTAGTTAAACAATTCAAGAATTTGGGTACTAAGGAGTTTGTGGAAACAGTTAGTCCTGCTGACACTGAAAATTGCTTGAGCGGTGGAGTCCGCATTTTAGACAGACTAAGTTGTTCATGTGGTAAGTACTTAAGTATTGATTTATATTCATTTGACATCTAGACTGTGTAACTCGTATGGAGTTGGTATTCGGTTTTTGTTATGATATCGGTGTGAGTCACAAGGAAGTTTTTTTCAAAAACCTTTTGTGATGTGACCCGCTAGGGAAAACCTATTTAGATTAGTGCATAAAGGTTGCCTGTATGGAGAACGAATTTTCTCATGGGAATGTATGGATGAGAAGTTGAAGGGTGATATAATTCTAGTGTTTCTGGTGGAGTTGCCAAGCAACTTAGTGTGAGTACGCGGGAGAAATAAGTGTTTGAATGAGAATAGTGGAAGCGTAATTGAAACTGTACGAATTAATGGGTATGGCTTTTGTAAATTGGCCTTGAGTGAATCAAGTGTCTTGGTAAAATGAGAGTAAGATGAAATAGTTAAAGTACGAAAGTAGTTTTCAGTTCGGTTGTGCGGTTGAGAATTTGTGAAGGGATTGAGTGATGATGGTAAGAAATTTTAGAATCCGGAGTTAGTACTATACGGTTAAAGTATTGTTGGGTGAGTGGTACGTATGTGAAGGAAAGATGCAAATATATATTGTGGTATGGCGAGGGTTGTGTTTGGGTTTGTATGGGTAAGCATATACTTGTGGAGCATTTAGTCTACGTGGTATGTTTAGCCCTAATGATGCATTAGGTTCAAGTGGTGGTATTAGTCTTGATGGTCGTAAGGCTAGAGTGGTAATTAAGAGTGTGTGTAAAGATTGTGTGTTGAAGATAGAAGATAGGGAGATGTTGGTAGATTTTATGCTTTTAGTTATGTCTGAGTTTGATTTGATTCTTGAGATAGACTGGTTATCATCCTATCATGCATCGCTAGACCGTGTTAGGAAAAGAGTGATCTTTAGGATATCTGGGGAGGATGAATTCGTTTTCCAAGGGGACAAGAGTAGAACACCTATCCGTATCGTGTCGGCCATTAAGGATTCAAAGACGTTAAAGAAGGGTTGCCAGGGGTTTTTGGCACATGTGATGGACGTAGAGATGGAAGAAAAGAAGCTTTCGGAGGTACTAGTTGTGAGACCCTGACCCATTTTCTTTATCGACGTTTTCGGACGCGCGTTACATGTTTTCTTTTGAGCATATTTTTACTGCTTTTGATGTATGATCAGGCTTAGATATGCATGCGAGGTAGGTCCCCAGGTCCGTGGGCCGTTGTGGTGCGAATCTTGAAAATTTTCAAAAAAAGATATTTTGGAGACCTATAAATATCTGGAGTGAGATATTTTTATAAAGATATTTTTCAAAACTTTTCCAGTGAGTTTTTCGTTATCTCTCTACCTTCTCTCTAAGTTCTTGGGGGCCCGGGGCTCGATTTTCAGCGATCCAACAACGAATCCAAGGTTTTGGCATCGTGGGTTACTCAACCATCCGGTCAGATTTTGATTCTGGCAAAGCTCAATTTTTCACGTGGTTTGAGACGTCGAGTTTTGAACTCACCGAGGTAGGATTCTAAACCCTACTTCTATATAAGGGTGCTGTGGGTAAACGTGTGTGTTTTTAACGGTTAGATCTCTGTAGATCTGATTTTGCATCAAAGTTGGTTGTTGGGTTTAAGATCAAATTTTCGTTGGTTCCGGTGGATGGAATCGTGTTCCGAGAGTTTCTTTTGTGGTTTTGAGGATAGGCTTGGACGTGTGTATGTCCAAGAGTGTTGTACGGAGGTTTTGAGGCTTCGATTCAAGGGTTTTGAGGTTGAACTCGTAGCTCGGAATTAGTTTTTTGGTGGGTTCAGTCGACTGGATCATTATTTTTGGGTTCGATCGACTGGACCGAGGGGTTCGGTCGACTGGACTGGGTGTTTTGGCGTTTTGTGGTTTTCCAGTAGGGTGTTCGGTCGACTGGAGGTGGGGTTCGGTCGAATGAACCTCTGGGCTGTGTTTTGGTGGTTTTGGGTTGGTTCCTTGGTTTCTGATTGGTGTCCTATGGTATTCAATTCATTAATTTATGGGAATTACTTGATTTAAATACCTGTGAATTTCTTTTGGGATTGGTTGGTTGTGTGATGGGTTCGGGGGTCGTGTCGTGGCCTCGGGTGTGCGTTTGAGTGTCGCCCTCGTGGGTGATGTGCATGGTAGACGCGGCTTGTTGATGCACGGTTAGGTGCGTGGTTTGATGTTGGGTTGTGTTGGCGCGGGTGAGCGTCGTGGGTCTGTGATGACCGTGTTGGGTGTGTTTGGGCTACTGGTGGTCGTATGGGTTGTCCCCGTGAGTAGATGTCGATTTTGACGGTTGGTGTCGTGATGTGATTTTATATGGTTACGTGCATATTTATAATTGTTTACTTATGTACGAAATATGCAAGCAAATTACATGAAATGATATCGTTATGTGATACCTGGTTTATGCTTTAAAACCTAGAGTTTTATATGCATGTGACGTGGTTTTTGGAACGTCGTGTTGATACATGGTTGTATGCTTTAATTCCTGGTTTAGGTTTGCATATGTGTATGAAATTGTTTAGATGAATCTGTGATCCAGTAGATATAAAATCCTGGTTGATGATGCACGTGTGCGTGTGTGGGTGAATGAGGTAAGCTGCAAAAGCCGGTGTGTGCGATATCTGACGGATTGAAACGAGATCCTAATGAGGCACGGGTGTGTGTGTGTGCAATATCTGATGGATTGAAACGAGATCCTGATGAGGCACGGGTGTGGGTGTGTGTGTGTGTGCGATATCCGAAGGCTGAAACGAGGTCCTGAAGAGGCACGTGTTCATGTATTGCTTGTATTGCATATTGGGACGGATAGACCAATTTTCTTAAAAATTGTATTATCGGCCTACGGGAGTCGTAATACTTGAATCATTTTCAGGGCTCTAATGAGTCGACAAATGGTTTTTTTATCCTCGCTTTCCCTTGCATGTAAAATTGTTTTCTGGCTCTGATGAGTCGTGATCTAAAATGATTTCCAAACTATTTTTAATGGCTTGAAAGAGAGTCGAAAACTGCACTTCGTTTATCGAGCATGTTTAGCTTATATAGCATGTGTTGTTTAGAATCTGCTGAGCTTTGGCTCACGGTGTGGGATTTTCTTTTCTTCAGGTACAGGTCACGGAGGTTGATCAGGAGGTGCTGGAGAGATGGAAGAGCTGTAGTCTTCCTTTTTGTCATTTTTTTACATCTATGCTTATAACATGTTTACGGGCGTTGGAGCCGTGTAATGTTGTCGTTTGGCGTTTATATACAATGCATGTATGGTTTAAATTGAGAGTATATTCTCAGGTTCAGTATCTTGTATGGTTGCTTATGGGTGTTTCACGTGGCCCGGAGTTTGGGGCGTGACACCAGTGATTTGTGAGTTTCTAGACATTTTTTCCAAATGATTTACCAGGATTATTTCCAAATAGAGAAGTACAATTTACAGTCAATCTCTACCCAGTCACAACGCCCATATCTATTCCTCTCTACAGAATGTCACCTGCTGAGCTACTAGAGTTGAAAGAACAATTACAGGAGTTATTAGAAAAAAAATTAATCCGACCTAGTGTCTCATCATGGGGACCACCTGTACTGTTCGTGAAAAAGGAGGATGAAACACTGAGGATGTGTATCGACTATCGACAATTGAATAGGGTGATCGTTAAGAACAAGTACCCATTACTTAGGATAGACGACTTGTTCGACCAGCTGTAAGGAGCCAGAGTGTTCTCAAAGATAGACTTGAGGCCAGGATACCCTCAATTGAAAGTGTAGAAGTCAAATATACCCAAGACTACCTTCAGGACTCGTTATGAGCATTATGAATTTCTTGTGACGCCTTTCGGGATTAACGAATGCGCCTACTGTGTTTATGGACCTGATGGATCGGGTGTTGAGAAGCTTTGTAGACCAATTCGTAATTGTGTTCATAAACGACATTCGGATATATTCTCGGAGTGAGGAGGAACACATGGAACATTTAAAGATTTCTTTGCAGATCCTGAGGAAGCACTAGTTGTATGCAAATATTCGAAAAGTGTGAGTTTTGGTTGGATTGAGTGGTGTAGCTGGGTATGTTATATCTGGAGGGGGAATACAAGTGGACCCAATGAATGTGAAAATGGTAGTCAATTGGAAAAGGCCAACTAACGTGACTGAGATACGAAGCTTTTTGGGGTTAGCTGGTTATTACCAGCGTTTTATTTGGGACTTTTCCCTGATTGTAAAGCCCTTGTTTCGGTTAATCCAGAAGAATGTCAAGTTTGAATGCTCCAACGGATGCGAACGAAATTTTTACGAGTTGAAGTCCAAATTGGTGTCAGCACCTGTACTTACCACTTCGTCAGCCAACGAGGGATTTTTTATTTATGGTGACGCATCACACCAAGGTTTGGATTGCGTATTGATGCAACACAAGAAAGTTATCGTCTATGCATATAGACAATTAAAACCTCATGAGAAGAATTACCGTACCCACGATCTAGAGTTAGCTGCAATCGTCTTCGCGGTCAAGATATGGAGACAATATTTGTACAGCGTCCCTTGTGAGATCTTTACGAATCAGTAGAGTTTGAAGTATATTTTCACCCAGAAAAAGCTGAACTTGAGGTAAAAGAGATGGATGGAGTTAATTAAGGATTATGGCTGCACGATTCACTGTCATCCGGGGAAGGCTAACGTCGTAGCGAATGCCCTAAGTTAAAAACCATTGGGGAAAAATAGCGCATCTACGAGCAGTATGAGCTGGTACATTTTTTGAAATACGAACACTTAGAACCCATCTTGCCATAAGAAAGAATGAAGGCCTATTAACAACTCTAAGCGTAAGACTAACTTTTTTTAGATCAAATTCGAGCAGCACAATTGGAAGATAATCAAGTGGTCAAGATAAGGGAAGAAACAGCGGCTAAAGGGAAGACATAACTTGATATTTGAAATGACATGTTGTGGTTCGGTCACAGATAGTATGTGCACAATAATGAGGAGTTGAGGAGGCAAGTCTTAGACAAAGCGCATAACTCAACATACACCATGCACCCCGAGAAGTACGAAGTTGTAAAGAGACTTAAAGGAAATATATTGGTGAAGTGGGATGAAGAAGGACGTAGAGAATTTCGTGACAAAATGTTTAGTATGCCAGCAAGTTAAGATTGAACACCAGAAGCCGACAGGATTATTACAACAGTTACCAGTACCCGAGTGGAGGTGGAAATATAATACCATGGATTTCGTAACTGGACTCCCTCGACACCCAAGGGGAGTGATGCTATTTGGATAATTATGGATAGGTTAACGAAGTCAGCTCACTACCTACCAATAAAGATGATATATTCTGCGGATCAGTTTGCACGGCTTCATATCGATGAGATCGTTAAGCTACACAAAGTACCAGTTTCTATAGTATCGGACAGAAACCCACGTTTTACGTCCTCGTTTTGGCCAAGCTATCAAGAAGCATTGGGGACTACTTTAAAGTTTAGTACGACTTTTCATCTACAAACTGACGGTCAATCGGAGAGAACAATTCAGACCTTAGAAGATATGCTTAGAGCATGCATTCTAGACTTTGCTGGAAGCTGGGAGGAATATTTATCGTTGATCGAGTTCACATATAACAATAGTTTTCAGTCAACTATAGGGATGGCCCCTTACAAAGTGTTGTACGGTAGGAAATGTTGAAACCCAATTTGTTGGAAAGATGTTAGAGAGAGGAAGTTGTTTGGACCCGAGATAGTTCAAATTACCACTGATAAGATCAAGTTGATCTAAGAGAGATTGAAGCAATCGCAAGACAAGCAGAAGAGTTGTGCAGATAATCAGAGATGCGACCTGGAGTTTGTAGTGGGGGACCGTGTGTTCTTAAAGATACCACCATGGAAGGTATGATTAATCCAAAGGAGTTTTTTCCTGTGAGGGTGTGTGTAAGCCTGGTAAGGGTGTGTGTGTAAGTCCTACAAAGGCATTATGCAAAGCCCGGTAAGGGTGAGAGTTGGTCTTCAAAGGCATTGAGTTGTAGTTCCTTTTAAAGGTATGTGTTAGAAACTATTAGTTTGAACTGTGGCTTTGGCTTTGAAGCCTTATCATGAGAAATATCCATGTCTCTTTGAGCAAGGTATGTAAATTTTGAGGACAAAATTTCTTAAAGGATGGTAGATTGTAATAACCCGAACTCAAGATACGAATAAAAAAGAAAGAACATCTCAAAAGAAAAGAAATCTCGAACCTAGGTTCGATAAGAGAAACCGGCCCGACCGTTTAACCTTTTTGAGCCCGAGACCCAAAAAAGAGAGGGAACCACAAAAGCATATATTAAAACCTAAATATTCAGGATAAGAATTCAAAATTATAAGTCCAAGTCATTTATGACAAGAGTTACACTCGAAAAGTCAAGAAACGAACCAATGTGGAAATACTCGAATTTTCTCCTACAATTAAATAAAGAAAATTATTTTGATATATATTATATATATACATACAACTGGCCAACAACCTAGGAGTATGTGACAAAACGTGGTAAGCATGTTTCACAAACTCAAGTTAAGTTTAAAGTAACTAAGGTTAGTTAACCCATGGTTAAGGAAACTTCCTAGGAAGCTTCCTACTTGACTTTTTCTTATAAAAAGAACGCAAACCCTCTATTCTTCCATTGGAATTTCATGCTTATATATATATATATATATATATATATAGAGAGAGAGAGAGAGAGAGAGAGAGAGAGAGAAGAAAAGAGAAGAAAGAAAAAGAAAGAAGAAGAAAGAAAGAGGAGGATCCATGGAGCTTGAAAGCTAAGTCCAAGGTTTTCCATCACCAAGAAACAACTTCTAACAAGGTAAGAAAGGCACTAGCACATCTGGTGTTATACATATCAAACACCTCTTCCATTATTTTGAAACACAAATCAAAGATCAAGAATCGAAAACTCAAAAATAAAAGCGTCATGGTTGTTTTTTTTTGGGGGGCTGTTCGGTATAAATGTTGAAGTTGTGAGTTGGTGTGAGTTTTTCCATCGGTTCCATGACTACTATAAGCTCTAGAACATTGATATATTGAAGTACAACACATGTATACAAAGAAGATGGGTAATAAACTCACATACATGACACTAAGAGGCTAGAACCAAAATAAGCCTGAGTTTTGGGAGTTTTGATCTTTTTGCCCTGATCTTTGGAATATCTTAACTCAATGTAGAAAATTTCTATAAGTGTGTTCTTTATATCCAGACCTAGGTGTTTGTGTTAGATTTCATGAAAAATTGGTTTGAACTTATTTGAGTAAGTAGAACTCGAGATATTGCAATTCTACCAAAGTGTGCCGATTTTAGACCAGTCAACAATGCAGACCTAAAAACCCTTGTTTAAAATGAGATCCGAGTTTTGGCCAAAACATAAAGGATGTGGAAAGTATGTTTATCTAGCTACCCACCAAAAATGAGTACAAACTAATGAGTGCTGATAGGTCAAAACCCGTTTGAAACTCTCTGTTGTGTTTCAGCCCTCAAGGGATACTTCTGTCACATATTTTTGTGTAGCCCAAATCCCCTATTTTTAGTGATCTATTCCAAAAGTGGTATACATAAACTTTGTAGATAACATATTCAAGTACTTGCGGCCCACAAATCAGACCATAAAGCCTTGGGATGATTCTCCAAAACCGTTTCAAACCCTCTGTCCAAAGTCGACTCTTCTGAGTTTTGGCGGCTGACAGAACGTATTTTCTACAATGGCCAAAAGTCTAACTTGTTCCAAACAACTACCCTTATCTCTAAACATGAAACTTGTAGGGACCATGTTGAACTAGAACATACTAAAAAATGGGCTCATTTGGGCTTGATCTGGTATCTCATAACCGAGACCAACAGAGACACTTTTCTGATCTATTCTCTGAGCAAGTGTTGAACCATTTTCATTTCCGTCACGTTTTTCATCTTGTTGTTTTAGGTTTTGGCCTTGGTGTAAAACATAAAAGTTATAGAAAATATTTTAATCTAATTTGTTACCAAAAATCATAATCCACCTCCAAGTCTAAATACATCAAAATGCTGTGATGAACTATTTTTAAAAAGAGTTTTCAGTTATCCTTAACTAAGTAACTGCCTTTTCTGTTCATGATAATGCTAAGTGAGCTCTCCTGTAACCTCTGTTGTTGCAGATACCAAGAACGGCTAAGAGTTGGTCCACCACAGGCGTCGTCGAGTAGTTTTGGTTCAATTTTCTTTTGTTTAGTTTTTTAGTTTTGACAAAGTTTCATGTATAAGACCCTGGAGGTTTTTTATGTTTTCGAAGTAATGTTTGCCTTTGGGATGGAAAATCCCTAATGACTTATGTATACCTCTTTTGACATTAAGGTATTGTGGTTGTTTAGAAGTTTTTGTTTGGTCTCTTAATATCTTTATTTCTTGTCTTTCTATTTAGCTGCCGGTCTGCGGTGGAATCACATCCCTTTGTACAGGTTTGGTGCCTATCGGAAGCGGGGTGTTACAATTGTCGTATGGTTATTAAAAGAACACGTAAATTCTAAGGGTTGTTTTTCTTGAATCAAGTGTTCTGCTTTATTTTGTTATTTTTAGATCTCTAATTGATAATTTTTTTATGTTTATACTCAGAAAATTTTATGGTGATTACTGGGT
This sequence comes from Heliamphora pulchella, assembly GCA_032270985.1. NCBI lineage: Eukaryota > Viridiplantae > Streptophyta > Magnoliopsida > Ericales > Sarraceniaceae > Heliamphora > Heliamphora pulchella. The sequence goes on from JAULJZ010160311.1 coordinate 20,737, forward strand.
ATGTATTGTAGGGAAGGGAAGTTGTCGTGTTGTGTGGGAAGGAGGGAGGGACGAGGTGATGTTGAAGATAAAAAGGGGTAAGGTATTGAATATGAAGAAGAAATGGTATAGATGCGACTTTCTCTATCTCTGTATTTTTACCCAATTTGTAGGTTCGCAAACTAAATAGGTCTATAATATTTTGTTATTTTTGTTTTCTTTTTCATTTTTGGATCTCTATTTTTATATTATATTTAATTTGTACTAGCAGTGTTGTGAGCGGTGCTAACATAGTATTCATCTTTGTTCTTTAAGAAAATAAAGATATTATTCATTAATTTGCATCTAGCAAATCATCTAATACATAAGGAATAATACACAATGAACGTGTTACAACCCGTAAGTCCGCTGAAGTTTGCCCTTTAAAATTTAGAAATATTTTTTCCAATTCACAGTGTAGGAACATTTTTAATTTTTTTACGTGAGGTTTTTTTTTGGTGATTATCAGGTGTTTGAACAAATTTGTGCACACTTCGAGTAATTTTGGTACGGCCGAACAAACGTCGCTCACGATGGCTTCTCTCTCTCTCTCTCTCTCTCTCTCACCACTGCCGCTTTGATCTTTCTTACTGTGTTCTTTAACGCTCATTGCCGCTCACCGCTCGCCGCCACTCATCACTGCTCGTCGCTCACCACTGCACCACTCGCCGCTCATCGTTGCTCATCTTGGTCACCATTGTTGTGCATCAAAAGCAGCGTAAAGGTGTGCATTTGCATTCCACTACAACCACCACCGTCTCTGCCTCCACCGCTGCAATCACCTCCGTCTTTCAACTTCGGTATTTTTTCCCTTCTTTTTCTCCCTTTTTTTGCTCGATCTATAATTTTTTCCAAATCTGTATTTTCGGAGTTCTCTAATTTTTTTTTGCTCTATCTGTATTTTTCATGATCTATTTTTTCACCGTCCACCTACTAGAGCTTCGGTGCTTTTGGGTTTGCCAACAACCGCACTCCACTACAACCATTGCCGACTCCGCAACACACCGCTATAGCTACCACCGACTTCCGACTTCGGTATTTTTTTCCTTCTCTTTCTCCATTTTTTCCAGATTTGTATTTTTCTCCAATATCTGAGTTCTCTAATTTCTCTGTTTTTGCTCTATTTGCATTTTTCTCCATGGCATTGAAAATCTGTGGAGGCTCAGAGCCTGTTTTAATGTCACCATTTGGAACAAATATTCAATACTCTTAAAGCAAGCTTAGGTGGTGCTCCAACTTCACAATTATTGGTGTGTTTAGTGGGACCTATCATTTTTTATTAGTATTTTATTCAACATGTGAAGATGTGTCATTCAGTAATTTGAATGGAGCATTGCTCCAAGAGCATTTAGTAATTATTCCACCATTTGTATGTGGATCCAATTGTTTAAAATGTTTCTGTTTCAAGGTGAGGTCTAACAAATGATTTATCAGTAAATTAATAGTTAGTTAAGTCCATTAAATCTTTTGGGTTATACATGTTACTCTGTTTTTGGGCTTCTTAAATTTGCAAAATATGTACATACTTGATTGATTATTTTTACCATCTGTATTTTCCCCCAATATGGCTATATTTTTTTTCTTTTACTGGATAAAGGTCTGGCTTCTCAAAATATATAACTTTGCTACTCATTTATTATAAAGGTTTTTTCAAGGCGAATTATCAACTTGACAGTTATATGATAATGATTTGTTTGAGCAACGTTGTTTTGGGCTCTGTAATATAGCTTTCTTCAACATCAGATTCTTGGATCAAGAATATGTAAGTTAAGTATTGATTGATGATAAGAAATACAATTTTTTTTTCAGTTGTCTTTGATGGAAACCTTTCATCATTTTCTATTACCAATATGGATTTCTTTGCCCTAAAAATTTGGAGCAGTTGATTAGTACACAAAATGTTCGAATGATGCGATGATGTAGCAAAGACTATTGTGGTTAATTTAATGGTTTTATATTTAAGATTTTATCATTGTTATTTTTATTCTCAGTTTAATAAAATCTATCCCCCTCAATTATTTAACTTCAACAATAATAGAAAACATGAGCTAATTCTGTCGGTACAAACCTTTTAACTGTATCTTTCTATTTTACTTCCTTTATAGGTTGCTATTGATTTGCTTCTTTATTATATAGATTATGTTGAAGTTCAAAAATCAATATATTTGTAGGAATTTGCTTGAGATCTGGTTACTTTTATGGGGTGACTATTGGTACCAAATTAACCAATTGCTTTATTGGAGCAGTTCAATACAGAGTTGAGAAAGAAGGAACCAATAAAAAATAGATTAATAGTAGAAGAAGCGCTACAATTGTTGCTGAAAGAGAAACATGAATTTTGGATGTTCTGTGGTTTTAAAGTCTTGCACACTTTCTAGCTAAAATAGTTCCACAGTAAGCTTGAATCTCAATACCATTATTTCATTCTTTAATCTTTAATGCTATCTTCTCATTAGTACTCCCTATAATCCATACATTTTTTTGTTAAATCATATCTCTTAACCTTTATTCCTTTTCAATTCATTTGGTCTTCAAAAGAAAAACTGTAATTAAGAAAAACCTGCATCAAATATTGCTACAAAGGATAACCCAATCTGACATGAGTTCTAATCAAATATTGCTACAAGGATAATCTTTAGTTATTTTTATGCTCAATTTAGTTAGTATGATTTATTTAAATAATATATTTGTTATGATTTAACTTTTTGATTATGATTGGACCCATCTCCATGGTATCAAAAATTTGATTTGATTCTAATATATGTTTTTAGGGAGAGGAATTGAGGTGCGCAATACCTGTTTTTTTTTTTTTGTTTCTTTGTCTTGATTCTAATATATCTTTTTGAATTTGTTCCCACTCACTTTCATTGATCATTCACGTGGCTATTGTTAAATAATTCTTAGTGGAGTTATTTTTTAAATTGTGTTTGTGACAATCTATTTGAGTTAGTGACTATTAGGGTTGGTATACTGAAAATTATATTTTTAGTATTTAATTTTATTTTTTAATAAAATTAATTTCCTATTTTATGATAATCTTTATGAGCAATGTATGCATATCATTTATTTGTTATGCATGTATGCCTAATATTCTGTATAGTATTTAATATGGGTGTAGAGTATGACTTGCATACGGAAGATCAAATTTTAGTTTCTTGCAAAATATAAATTTTATATTCACAGTTTAGATGAAAATGAACATACCATCGGTACGACTGTATCACAGAAAGTGCGATATTATATGGATCTATATTTTCGGTGAGTTAGATAGCAATATTATTTATATGGAAAATATTAATTATTGACGAAATTCATGTCCCGATAGATCGGGATTGACGATACCCCCTTAAGAAAGCTTATAAGTTTTGACCAGGCCAACCATGCAGGTGGATTTAATTATCCGGCGGTCAAATAAGTGAAGCAGAAGGGCTTAAAGAAGATCAAGATGCCGATTAAATTAAATTATCAGTAATTAAATTTAATTGGCCAGTATCAAGAATCTTAATGTAGGGAGAAATGGTAAGCATTTAATAACAGGAGCTCAATACAAGAAGGTCTTGAGACATGGGTCAGAGTGCAATTATAGTTCTTTATTGGTGTAAACTGTAATTCAGTGTTTTATAAAAATTATAGAAACCACTACATCTTTCCATAATCGTAAAAACCGCTGGTAGATGTATGAGTTCCATTAGAAGTTTTACTCATAATTACTCCTTAGGTCCCTGATGTAGCACTATATATATGCGGGTAGACTGAACCAGTTTTATATCATAATATCATAATTTGTCTTTCAAGATTAAAGATATTTGGGTTTTGCCGGTACGAGTTCTCGATAGTCCGTAACCCACACTACGTTCGAGAATCGCATAAGAGAATACAGTAGAAGATCTGACAGGAGTTTCAACTCGAAATCAAATCGTAGTTGAAGAATCGGTCGACAAAAGATATTCTTCTAAATTAACTTTGGTTGCACGGTTTTTATTTTGATCGTTCGTCGTCAAAAGTTTTATCTGGAGCCCATTTCAACGTTTGTCGTCTAGTTAATTTTTTATCGAAAATCGTTTACAAAAATAATGATCTTAGCAGTATTACCTTCAACAATTGGTATCAGAGTCTTTTTATTTTTTTGTATTCGGTTATCGGGGCTAGATAGTTTTTAGAACTGTTGCTAACTTTGTTTTGCATGCGTTCTAATCCCGATTTTATAATCATCATTTATTTTTTCATATTTGATTGAATGGTGTGAATGATGATTATTTTTTTAATCACGGGGGTTGATCGTGATAGATTGAGTGTGAGCTTTCAGAACATAAGATCGATGTAAAATGGAGGCGGCACTGGCGGTGGTTCAGATTTTAACGGGCCACAAATCGCAGTAAGATTTTAAAGGTTTCAAATGATTTTTCTGGTGAGTTTTTTTGCAATATTTATGTATAAAAAACAATATAAAAAACAAGTCAAAAATAATAAGGAAAAATTACCAAAATAGCCCGATTCCGGCAGCTTTGTCCGCGGCAGTTTGGCGGCAATTTTTATGATTTTTCGGGCCGTTTTTAGGACTATGTTTTCAAAATTTTTATAAAAATAAAATAGCAGTAAAACATACCTCAAAATACTGTCAAAAACAAGAAAAAACTAGGCCAAACAATGCATTAAAAAAGAAAAAAACAGCAGCGATTTTTTTTTGGGTGGCAGCGCTACGGCAGCAGCTTTTAGGTAGTTTTCTGATAGTTTTCTGGACTGTTTTCAAGTAAATTTTTTGATAGAAAGATTTTACTTTTCAAGAGCTTTCCAACGATATAAAATACGTCAAAAACGGAGTTCGCATGAGGCCGAAATGGCCTCGGGAAGTTGACGGTTAAAGGTGGCGGCGCTGTGAGCGACGGCAGTCTGTTCTAGACGGTTTTCTAGTGATTTTTTGAGCTTCTTTTGAACAGTTTTTTCATTAAAAAATATTACATTTCAAGAGATTTCGTTTGATATAAAGTACGTCGAAAATCGAGTTCAGAAAGAGGTCAAAAAACCCCCGAAAAGTTTACTGCGCAGTGCTATGGCAGGCAGCAGCGTTTTTTGAGGTTCGAGCTGTTTTTTCGGGCCATTTCTCGAGCAATTTTTTAGAATATTTTTTGATAGAAAAATCTCATATTTTAATAGCTTTTCAACAATATAAAACTTGTAAAAAACGGAGCTTGGATGAGGCGGCAAGAGCCGCCTAAAGGCAGTGGCAAGGCGGCGTTGGCGGTGGCCAGTGGTGGTCCGGCAATTTCATTCTCCTGGAATTGCTTTGTGTTGATTTTATGATGTATATTAAACTGATATGATATATCAGTATATATCAGATAGTATCAACGAAACTGATGCAATCAGGACACTAAATTAGAGACGAACAGGGATTGAATCAACTGATTCTCTTAGGGAGACTGAAACACCTCAATGTTTCACTTGGATAATAAAATCGGAATATATGCATATCGTGTTTATATATATATAAACTGCGTGGATGATTGCATATCTGTTTTATTTATCCTGTTAATTTAATTAATTCAAAATTTTAGTTTTAATTAAAATAGTTTGTAATGAAACTAAAATTAAGTTTTTTTAATTAATTAATTTTAATTAAATGAAAATTTTTTAGAAATTTTACTTTTTACAAAATATCACGTTTAAGATATTTTTTTTAAATTGAATATCTTAGAAAAACGTGGGTGTGGACATCCCAATTTGACCCCGCCTAATCTTAGTGAATTCGATCATAAAAACAGGTGGAATGGTACTTTAATTCGATCCTCGAGAAGTGATCCAAGCTGGGTATTTAAATCCAAAACCATCAAACCAATAGAATTTTGTTGAACCATTGATAATTTGTTGTCTAAGTCATTCCAAAAGTGGAGACCGCCATGTTCATTGTGGCGACCGTCAATTGAATCTCTTGGAAACCCTAGCCAAAAGTGGTGACTGCCTCCTTCAACCTGGCGACCGCCAACTTGCATTGTGGCGATCGCCAATAGAACCCTTTGAAACCTTCTTTCAACATGGTGACCGCCATGTCTAACCTAGCGACTCCCAACTCCAAATGGCATGACGTGCCCCAAAATGTGGCAGCATCTCATTGGTTGATAAACACTATAAATACCGTACCTCTGGTACATTTTCAAGGACAGAAAATTAGTGAGAGGTGTTGAGAGAGAAGCTCTGCCGAGTCGTCGATCAATTTCGAGTCCCGAAGCCAAAGCCCTGCCGAAATATCAAGATCCGAACCTGTGACGCCTACATTGAAGCCTTTCTTGGATCATCACCTGAGGATTGGTCCATCGAAGTACATTCCCAAAATTTGAGGATTATTAAGCAATCCAGCTTCCTCATTTGGATCTCCCATCTTTCTAACTCCATTCTCTCTCTTTTGGAGTGATCGGGTTAAAATTCAATTTCAATTCACATTTTTCTTTCATTTACATAGTCAATCCTATTTGTTTCATGTATTTGGTTATTTTCTTTAGTTGTTTAGTTATTCATTTCTTCACATTTATACTTAACACATTTGTTATTTTTTTTATTTTTTTCTTTCATTAATTCATTAAATAGTGTTAATATTTTGACAACTACAACTTATTGAAATTGTTAGTTGTTATAAAAAAAAAGCACTTATATTATATAAATGTAATTGTCAATATTATATTCATATCCTCTAATTAAAATACTTGTGTGTTTATTTCCTTTTCATGTATATCTTTTATTAGTTATTATTTTAATGTCCCTTTATTTTTAGCATTAGTTTAATGTCCTCTTTCTTTTATTTCTTTTCCTTTTGATTGCAATATAATTTTAATTTCCTTTCAATGACCATTTTCTTTCTTTTCTTTCTTTCTTTCCTTTTCTTATAATATTGGTTTAATGCACCTTCATTAACCTTTATTTCCTATTTTCTTTTCTTTTATTTATAGTAGTGTAATTTTTCTTTTTAGCATTTTATTTCTTTTTCTTTTCTTTTCCTTGTAATATAGCTTTATTTTCTTCTCATTCCATTCCCATTCTTTCTTTTCCATTTCATTTTCTTTTCTTTTCATAATGTTTACCTTATTCTTGTTTTCTTTTCTTTTTTTAAATTCAAAAATCATAAAAGTCTTTTAATCTAATTTTCATTATTTAAGTATAATTTTCTTCTGTTTTGTTTTCTTTTCACCTTATTTTCTTTATATATAAATAGTTAGTTTTCCTTCTCATTAGTTTAATAAGTATTTTCTAGTTTTTTCATTTTTAATATAAATTTTCTTTTGAAAAACTCTTCCCTTATTTTCTTTAAATTTTTAAATTCTCTTTTGTCATGGCACTCTTATCTTTGTTTTCTTTGTTAGTAAACCATTTTTTTTATATAAGATTTTTATGCATCTTGTATTTTATATTTCTTATTCTTTCATTAATTAATCATGTTATTCTAGTTTGTTTTAATAAATATACATGTTTTAGTTACTCTGAAATCACGTTTAGAATAATTTAGCTTATTTTTGTAGTAATTCATGTTTAGATAGTTTTAGCATCTTCTAGCATGTTTTTATTGTCTTATGCATACTATGATAGTTTAGGTTATTTTTGTGAATATTGCATGTGGGAATGTTCCATATATTTTTTAGTTAGAAATTGCATGTCGTAGGACTTAGGAATTCACCCATTTATTTGTCCTAATTTGGAGTGCTATGTACATATGTTATGAATTTTTCACATTTGATTTTGGATGTTCTCTCTTTGCCTCTATTTTCTTTATTTGCATGCATTTGAGAAATTCTGTTAAAGAACCAATGATGAATAGTAGAGGCCAATCTTACAGTTGGGCGAGCAGGGTGCCTAACACCTTCCTTGATTCATACTTTAACTCCTGAACCCTCTTTCTCTGGTTAACATTTTAAAGATCAGAGGCCATTTTTATTTTTATTAGTTATTTTCAAAAATTAAGTGGCGACTTCATTTTCAACAAAAAGGGATTTTCAAAATTTAGTTTTCAATGTGTTAAAATATTTTTTAAATATTTTTGAATTCTCTTATTTTTGACCATTTTTAAAACTCCAAAAATCCCAACGCCACAGTATTTTCTGGCGACTCCGCTGGGGACTGATTTATCAAATCTAATAAGAGAGCTAGACTTGAAAACATCATTGGTTCTTAATAAGAATTTCTCATTTGCATTTTCACATGCATATGCATTGTTCTTCAAAACCCCCCTGCTTGGTCGACCCGATGCCCTGAACGTTCATCCATTTCGGGGATTGTTGGGAAGACGGGCAACTCTTACTGACTGTACATTATCATAGGTGCAGTAAAAGAGTTCGGACATACTGTTTCACCATGTCCTGTACCACTCCAAGCATGAGAGGTATATATCCGGCTCTATTCAGAAGGTATCCTGTTCGATTGACCAAAACCGGCCTTTTGCATATGGCAGCTTAGAATCCCCCATTAGGTACTGCTAACCCTAGTAGGATTATGTGTTTTCTTAATTGTATGTTTTGATTGCGTATTACTAGGATTGTTTGTTCGGGCTTAAGCTAGTTCCTTTTCCTTTGGGTTCTTACCCGGGATTTGCTTTTCACCATATTTGGTTTTCATGCCATAGTTTTCTTATCGGGGTCATGCCCGTGTTTTGTTTTGAAGCCTTTAAGGTGGTTTCTCTCTCTTTCGAGTTCTTCTCGGATTGTTAGTTCCATACCCCCACCTTTATTTAGGCTCGTTTCCTTCAGATCCTTGTTATTCCTGCGTGAGCTAGTTTCTTACCATTATACTGCCCATTTCTTCTTAGAATTCTAGGTCAAACCAGTCATCTCAACCTAGTTGTATTTTCTTACCGGAGTACTGCCCATTTCTTCACCCGAGTTTAGTCAAACCTGTTCAGTTGTTATGCTGCCAGCATGAGCCCGACATGGGTATTGTTTCAGTCTTCGTGTTTATCTGCTTATGATTTTCTATTTCGGGTATCTGGGATGCTTGCTATCTATCGTCAGAATTCTCATCCAAGAAGTGTTTGATACTGGTTATTCTGCTTTTGAAATCTAGTTTTTCTTCGTGTCTAGATCATTGAGCCAAGAAGAGCACAGTCGACACATGTTTGGGCAAGATGAGTGATGGGCAGACTTTGTAGGGTATCTGGATAGCCAATTGGGCCAGCTAAAATGGCAGAGAATGAGGTGAACTTAATAGCTCTAATGAGAGCCATTACTAAGATACAAAGAGTTGTGGAGCAGCAGACCCAAGCTCAAAATCAGTGTCAGGTGCAGATTCAGGCAATTCAAGCCTGTAGGCCCATTGTGAATGGATAGTCGGATGACACAAATTAGAACGACGAAGACTTTTAGGACGATAACCAAGGACCAAAGGTACCACAAGTTGTTGTGCCACATCGGGTTCCCCGCCCGGTGGTGGTAGAAGAAGAAAACACTGCCTAGTCTAGGGAATCTGTACTGGCAAAAAAGATCGACCGAATGGGTAAGGTGCTAAGGCTAAAGGAGTAGAAGAGTACTTACTGGATGTAGGCGGTTTGTGCCTATTCCCAGATGCAAAATTGCCTGAAAAATTCAAAACGCCTGAGATGGAGAAATTTGATGGTACTGATGACCCCCGAATTCATCTAAGGATATACGTTGGAACTCTCCCCCATGGAAATTGATGATCAGCTCAAAGCCCAACTTTTCCATCAATCACTCTCTAGGACCGCACAAAGGTGGTTTAACTCTTTGGAGGTGGCCAAAACTAGAACTTAGGAAGACATAGCTACGGCATTTTTCATTCAATATAGTTACAATGTCCAACTAGACGTCACCACCAGAGAGCTCGAAACCACTCGACATGAGAGTCGAGAGACTTTTGTTGATTTCTTGACTCGGTAGAGGGGTAAAGCCGCTAAGATTACAAACCGACCCACTGAGAAAAAATAAGTGAGGATCATGGTTAAGAATCTGCAGTCTCCATTGAAACAGTATCTTATCACTCAGTTGCTTTCTACCTTTAAACAGTTATTTGACGCTAGAGTACAGATTGAAGACGCCATTCAGTCTGGGGATATCGAGAAAACCGAACCTAGCCAAAAACCTAGAAGAACATTCCCAGTAAACAACCAAAACTAACCTGCCACCACCAACCCCGTGTCTCGCTCGAACGAGGTAAACCTATTGAACCCGTCCTCTTCTGCCCAACAATCCAATAATACCCAACAGTCAGACAATGGTCAACAACAACAAAGGCCAAGGAGCGTGTTCACTCCCCTCAACATTTCTTTATCTACCGCTCTGAGTTGACTCATCAAAAAAGGGCTCATCAAGCCACTGGATGCCATGCTTATACCTGATCCCCTACCACCAAGGTTTAATGCTTCCCAATACTGCGTCTTCCACCAAGACCACGGGCATTTAACTGATAAGTGTCTAAGGCTATGCCATGTGATCCAGAACCTCATCGATAATAAAGTGATCCCTCTGCCCTCCGTCGCTTTAAAACCAAACGTCACAACTAATCCCCTACCAAACCATGCTAAGCAATCGGGGGTGAATTGTCTAACTATGGGGCAATCAGAAGATCAGAGCCGATATATCTGTTTAGCATGCCTGTCGCGTCCTCATGTTTCAACGACTGAGGATCAAACAGCATGCTCATTTATTATGGTTAGAAATGGTCGGGATAGAACAGAGGAATAGAATGATGGTGCTTAGGAGTGGTATCAGACAACATTCCCAGCTATCCAACAAGAAGAAAGAGAGCACAACGAAGAAGATTATTGGCCTTTGGATTACCCGGACCGATCCTATGGGCTTGTCCATGTGCTTGATGGCATTACTCTTCCCCAACTTTCTGAGGAAGAGATATATGTCAACGAGATACACTCCTATTGGTTGGTAAGAGTCGTGCTGGAATCAGATGGAGCAGAATGGACCGATTTCTGGGCCGCTTGGGAACAGCTGGTGGATTTTATCAAAGAAGACATCTGGGAGGAAGTTGATAATACATGGGCTATTGAGGATGATGAAGAAAGAAGAGGAAGAGCAATGGTTGGTGGGTTAGATGATTTGTGGGCATTTGAAAGCCCTCCATACATAGACGAAGTAAGACAGGCCGAGAGTACGATACTGGGATTGTGGGATCCCGATGAGGGAATAGAACATCTGACCAGAAGTAGGCGGCATTTCAAGCCAGCCCAGCTGGAGAAAGGGCAACCAAGTGGAAAAGGGAAGAAAAAAGAACATAAAGAAGAGGATGATGTAGTGCTGAAGTAGTTAAAGAAAACGCAAGCTAACATCAGCATTTTGGGGCTACTGATGGCCTCGCATAAACACATATAAGATGTGCTAAAGGTTCTAAATAAAGCCAACATTTCGATAGAGGCCACCCCGGAATAACTGATTGGACTTATTTTGTTAGTGGTAGAACCAAAAATCATTTCTTTTTTTGATAAAGATCTGCCAGCAGAGGGAAGAAATCACAACAAACCACTGCATATTACTGTTAAGTGCCTGGACAAATGGGTCCCTATGACTCTTATCGATAATCGGTTTGCATTAAATGTATGTCCGCTCCGAACAGCACTCTGTTTAGGACTAAAAATGGAACACTTCACATCGAGCAATCAAGGAGCCCGGGTCTATGACAATACAAGGATGGATGTACTGGGACTTGTATGGTTCGCAATACTAGTAGGGCCCTTGAAAACATCGATTGAGTTCCATGTACTTGATGTACCGGCATCTTTCAACTTATTGTTGGGTAGACCTTGGTTGCATGACCCAAGTGTCTAGACTGTACCATCGACTCTCCATCAAAAACTGAAGCTGATAAGAAATGGGGCAGTTCTAACTATCCACGGAGAAGACAGCATTCATCCCCTAAGAGGAGGAGAGAGCTCAACTCTGTTGGAAGTACAGCATGGTGAGGATGATGTATCGCTTAGTGGTTTCCGATTTGATGAAGCACAGGTTGTCCAGGCATTAATGAATGAGGAGGAAAGGTATATTAACCCAAGGGCAATCACGATGATGAGGCAAATGTCCGACTTTCCTCGCATGGGACTAGGGCGCAAGCAGTAGGGTATCCCGAAACTCGTCCAGGTATTGCCGACTTCGCACCGTTTTGGTCTTGGGTACAAGCCAACAGAAGAAGATTTGGAAGGGCCTAAAAAGTGACGGAAGGCCAATTATTCTGGAACGCTCAATGGGTACTTTGTCAAGGAAGGGAAAGATTTCCCGTACTACGGCTTTTCAGAACCATGGATCAATGAAGAAACTAATCAAAGGCTACCAAGGTTGGAGATCTTTTTCGGCCATCTGTTGTCTGATACATAAGAGGAAGAGATAGTGAAAGAGGAAGAGAAAGAGGAGAAGATTCAAGTGGAAGACTGGGCCGACAAGCTTGACGAAATCGACATGGAGCACTGTTTAATGAAAAGATGGCACAATTGCACGTAGCCGACTCAGACTGCTTCATGATGGGCTTCAGCGTGCCAACTGACTGCACTAAGCTCATTGTCAGCGCAGCTACAAAGGAAGTGAAGAACTAGAGCTTAGAGTCTTGTGGTGTACATGATGTCTGTTCCGAGTCTAAGTCTGAGTTTGAGTCTATGGTTGAGGGCACGTCTGTTTGTGCACCTCCCCCTGTTTATGCTTTTGAGTTTGTAATTCCTTCTTCTTTCAATGAAATGAACGAAATTTTCGGTTACTCTGCGTTGTTTGATTTATTTCATATGCTTTCCGACAATTTTGAATTCGACGGGGATATCCTCAAAGAAATAAAACTTTTAATAAAAAGAAAAGAAGAAATGCATACCCAACTTATAATTGAAGAATCTTTGTCAATAAATTTGGGTAATGAAAATGACCTGCAAAATGTTCAAATTGGTTCTTCTTTATCCTTAGTTGAACAAGAACAATTAATAACTTTATTAAAAGAATTCAGGATGTATTCGCATGGTCTCACGAGAATATGCCCAGAATTGATCCTGACATCGTCCAACACCATATCCCCTTATTCCCTAATGCCAAATCGACAAACAAAAATTAAGACGGATCCAGCCAGAATGGGCATTGAAGATCAAAGAAAAAGTTACCAAACAGATCAATGCAGGATTCCTCATGGTAACTGAGTATTCAAAATGGGTAGCCAACATCGTGCCAATTTTAAAGAAGGACAGACGTATCCGAGTTTGCATAGATTTTTGGAACCTCAACAAGGCTAGACTGAAAGACAACTTTTTACTACCACACATCGACATCTTAGTTGATAGTACAGCGGGACACGCCTTGCTGTCATTCATGGATGGCTTCTTCGAGTACAACCAGGTTCTTATGGATCCCGAGGACAAAGAAAAGACGACCTTCACTACACTATGGGACATCTATTGCTATCGTGTAATGCCGTTTGCTTTGAAGAATGCATGGGCAACCTATCAGAAGGCTGCCACTACTTTACTGCATGACTTAATACATAAGGAGGTCGAGGTATACGTGGATGACATGATAGTAAAGTCTAAGGATCAGGAGGGCCACATCACAGCACTACAAAATTTCTTTGAAAGGATTCAAAAATATAAGATGCGGCTCAATCCATAGAAATGTGCCTTTGGAGTTACTGCCGAAAAAATACTTTGATTTATGGTCACTCGACGGGGTATCGAAGTGGATCCTTCAAAGATCAGAGCAATCTTGGAAATGCCTCCTTTGAAAACCGAGTGAGAAGTCAGGGGCTTTCTGGATAAAATACAGTTTATCAGTCTATTCATCGCAAAACTAATAACTATTTGTGAGCCACTCTTTCGTCTGCTAAGGAAAGGAGTCGAGTTTGAATGGGATAAAAAATGCCAAGATGCCTTTGATACCGTATGACAGTGCCTACAAAACCCACCTGTTTTAGCTCCTCCTGAACCTGATAGACCATTGATCCTTTATTTATCAGTGACTGATTCCGCTATGGGATGTATACTAGCACAAGAGGGTAAAATTGGAATTGAAAAGGCTTTCTACTACTTAAGCAAGAAGATGGCAGGATCAGAAATATGATACACACCACTGGAGAAGACATGCTGGGCCTTGGTTTGGGATTCCCAACAACTGAGGCATTACATGCTATCTTTCACAGTAAATATCATCTCTCGGATGGACCCATTGAAGTACCTGTTTGAAAAGCTGGCACTGACAGGAAGGTTGGCTCGATGGTTGCTGTTATTGTCAGAATTTGTTCTTCAATATGTCACTCAAAAGTCAGTCAAGGGCAGAGCAGTGGCAGAATTCCTGGCCGATCAACCAGTGTAAGGAGGTGAGGACACGGAGTTCCAATTTCTTGATGAACAGCTGATGAATGTCAGAGATGACAAGTGGACTTTATATTTTGATGGCACATCCAATTAATATGGCTACAGAATAGGAGTCCTTCTTGTCACTCCTGATGAATCACACGTTCCGTTGTCCTTAAAGCTTAATTTTGAAGTCACCAACAATCAGGCTAAGTATGAAACATGTTTAGCTGGTTTGGAGGTAGCCTTGGAATTAGGGGCAAGAAAGCTGGAAGTCATTGGAGATTCAGCACTGGTGGTTTCACAAGCGAGAGGTGAATGGAAGGTTAAGGACCTAACCTTAATTCTCTATCATCAAGAGCTAGAGAAACTGAAATCGTGTTTCGAATCAGTGATCTTCACCCATGTGCCAAGAATGCAGAACAAGTTTGTCGACGCACTGGCCACCCTAGGGTCCATGATTGACATACCATCCAGAGTCAAAATGAGGCCTTTGATAATTGAACAGAAGAGAAAGTCGACATACGAGACGATGGCCGCAATCGAGGAAAGCACTGACGACCTTCCATGGTACTTTGACACTCAGAGCTTTGTGGAGAAAGGAGAATACCCCAAGTTTATCAACAAAAAGGATAAAAGGGCAATACAATGATTATCTGCACAGTTTATCATTTACGGTGGAAGATTATACAAACGAGGTCATTCTGGCGTCAATAAACTGTGTGTCAATAATGAAGAAGGTCAAGAACTGATGAAAAAAATCCATGCGGGAGTTTGTGGGCCACACATGAGCGAAAATATGTTAGCCAAAAAGATCCTGCGAGAAGGGTACTTTTGGATGACAATGGAGACAGACTGCATACAGTTCGTGCGGAGGTGCCACAAATGTCAGATTCACGCAAATCTCATGTACGTTCCCCTATCTCAGTTATATAACCTGATGTCATCGTGGCCTTTCTCAGTATGGGGCATTGATGTGATCGGTAAGGTAACACCAAAGGCGTCAAATGGGCACGAGTTCATCTTAGTGGCCATTGACTACTTTACCAAGTGGGTAGAAGCAGCCTCCTACTCGGTAATAAAAGCCGCTCATGTTGCTAAGTTTATCAAGCAAAACATCATCTGTCGGTACGGGGTCCCCCATGAAATTATCTCAGATAATGGCTTGCATTTCCAATGAGAGGTCCTAGATCTTTTTGAAGAGTATCGAATAGTGGCTCACAAATCTTCACCATATCGGCCGCAAACCAACGGAGCAGTTGAGGCAGTAAACAAAAACATTAAGAAAATCCTGCAAAAGACGATCAACTCATATAAGGATTGGCCAGAGCATCTACCATTTGTACTTTGGGGAAACAGGACGTCAATAAGAACTTCAACAGGAGCTACGCCAAACTATTTGGTATACGGGATGGAAGTCGTGCTTCCCATTGAAGTGGAAATCCCTTCACTAAGAGTATCGGCCGAGGCCAGTATTTCAAAAGCAGAATGGTAGAGGAATCGGATGGAGGAGTTACTCTTGTTTGAAGAAAGAAGGCTACAGGCTATGTTTCATGTATAAGGATACCAAAGGAGTATAGCTCGAGCGTTCAATAAGAAGGTCAAGACCCGGGATCTTAGAGAAGGAGATTTGGTTCTTAAGGAAATTAGAGCTCCTATCTTTGACCCGAGTGACAAGTTCAAGCCAAACTAGTTCAGACCATTTCTCATCAAAACCATCATGATCGGTGGTGCAGTCATTATTATGGATTTGGATGACAATGTGTTCTCCACTCTAGTAAACCTCGACCAACTCAAAAAGTACTATCCTTGAGGTAAAAATAAAGAGAAAATAAAAGCTCATTGAGTTGAAAACCAAAAAGGTAACTCAGGCAAAAGTTAGAGCAGCCTGCAAAGCCAAAAACTCAAAAGGGCGACCTTGGTAAAAGTTAGGGCACCACAAAAAGGAGAGCGTCAATACCCGAGTGAGAACCTAGCCCGAACTACGTTATGGCCTGATTCCATTTTCTGGGATATGTAGGCAGCTTCTCTTGAGAAGTCCGGTCATATTCTGTGTTTTAAACTATTTTGAATCCGAGTAAAGCCAATGCAAATTTATCTTTGAATTTTGATAATAAAGCCATTCAAACTTTGGATAATTTAAACCATCTTAAACATAAAATGGGAGTTTTTCTTTACTTTAATCAAGAGTTTCAAAGTTTTGAAGACAAAAGGAAGGGCATGCAAGTCCCAAACTCTACAAAGAAAAAGAAAGCCGTGAAATTTTTCAAAAAAAAAAAACAAAGTAGACATTCTTAAATCCTTCTCCTTTTTGCTACTTGTTTTCCTTCCTCTTTATCTTTCTTCTCTCGATTCTGCATCAACCATGTCTTGTACTCAGCAAAAACCTCGGAACATTGCAGCTCCTGCATTTCCATATGAGAACAAGACGGCCAAGCATCTTGATACAATGTCAGAAATGGAGCCCGCAGCGTAGATGAGAATAAATGACCTCGGATATTGGGAAAGATGATCTGATCGCGATCGAACTGCCGTATGATCCAATAGGGGTAATAGAAAGTAGTCTGACACAGACTAATCAACAGAACACTAGGGTGATCCATGGTTGTTAGAGTCATGGCAGGGATCCGCCACCAGGGGCACTGCCAGGTGATATCTGGGCCAGTCAGGGATGAGAGATACTGTTGTCAAGCTACCTCAGTGGTGCATATCTGATAACAAGGGCGGTAAAGGAAAGCTGCAGCACCGTGTCTATCGGTAGGTGGTTCTTGTACAAGATTAACCTTCTCCATCAGCTAGATCTACAGTAAAAGGTTAGATCAGTAAGAGCAGAGGTTCGTAGTATGACACAAGTCTGATAAAAAGAAAAGTTTGAATCTACCTGAAGGAGCAAGGGGCTGCCAGGAAAAGTAGTAGTCTCACCACGATGAACAGCATCTAGGTCCAGTAGCGTCTTGGCTAGGACAGGTGGTACGAAGTCCTGCCCTATCCACAACTGACCAGCAATGTCAACCAGTGCGCAGCTAACTCACCCGTCAGAGGGAACAAGAAGATACTGGGCAAGAAGACAGAAGCAAAGAGCATAACGTCGCCGCAGCTGGAATTCGAGGTCACTAAGGTCACCAGCAGGACGAAATCTATCAATGATCTAGGGAATGTCAAGATAGTCATCCTTTGTCAGAAGAGAGGCCTCTATCCTAGATAGACCACAAAGCTGTATCACCTGCTGACGGGTTGATAGAAAGAAAGTGGGAACCACAACGGAGCTTCGAGGGTCCAAATCCAAAATGGTAGCAAACTCCTCCACAGTGGGGTATAGCTCTTCAAGGCCAAACCGAAAGACATGGGATTGCGGGTCCCATAGCTGAGCAACTACTTTCAGCAAAGGCCCGTCAATCTTTATGGCCATGAGAGGAAATAAGGAGTTGATATCGAAAGGGGCGAAGTTTAAACGTTCGACATGAGAGAATGCCTCAAACTATGAAGAAAGGGGATTAGCCATCTAGGTCAGAACAACAAAAAATGGGGCATCCAGGGTTGTATTTATAAGGTAGGAAAGGGCGAGAAATCAAAACTTTGGCAAAAGGTATGTTCAATGTAGCGACGGCCACTTTGGAGTTGGCGACCACCAACTTTGAAAAGCATAGTACAGTGATATCAGCCCTTTAACCAAGCGACCGCCAGATTATAAATAGCAACCGCCATGTTATATTATGGAAACCGCCATGTTTGAACATGACAGATGTGTGACAGTTTGCAGTTTGTGTGATCTGTATAAATTGTGGCATCTGAATTATGCATCCAAGATAGTTTGAGCAGCAAATAAACAAAAATCATGCAACAAATAAACATGTAAAGTAATAAATGATAGAATGTATCAAAAATGTAAACTGTGGGCACCCGGGCCCAATAGAGTGAAAACAGGGGCACGCAGGCCCATAAGTAGCTAGGGCACGCAAGCCCATCAAAACCAAAAAAAAGTATCTGAATGTGTTATGAAGATAAGTAAAACTGGGGAGGGGGAGCTCTCTCTCTCTCTCAGTCACGCCTCGGGCGGACCTAGCGGGAAGAAGGACCGGCCTCGTCTGAGCTATCATCCTCAAAGAGTCGGTCAAAATCATCGACATCATCACTACCGGAGAAGGAGGACATGACCTTGGATCGACTCCTAGCATAAGAGATGGATCCCTGGGAACAAGCTCTCGAGGAAGCAGCACGGGACCCACGACCTCGAGCCGGAGCTACAGGCGAAGCAGGAGGTACTATTCCGGTAGCCAGTACTGGAGGCTGTCAAAAGAGAAATGAGACTCAGAACAAAAGAAAGTGCAAAAAAATCAACATAAAATATGGGGTACTTATGATGGCCACCGGTGTGAAAGTAATGCTAGCTGCTCGGATAGTGGCATCCATCTGTCGGACCAGCGCTCTAAGGCCGGTAACCGTCAGCACCGTGCAGTCCAACCAAGCCTGATCAATCGGCAAAAAGCAAAAGGGAACAGTTCAAGAATGTTGGACAGGTAAAAATAGGATGTAACTGAATCATCGATGTAAGACAAACCTGGCCGATCTCTGCCCTAAACTCCGGCGCCGGTGGAACTGGAATCGATAGAGGGATATGAAAACCGTATGCCACGGTCTGAATCTCCCAGGGAACCTCTGGGCCCCTCATCCCTCTGGCAGCCTCATCCGCAGCTTCAGCAGCATCAGCATCAGTAGCCTCCGGTGCTCGCCTCCTCCTACCACCAGCTGGGTCGGGTCCTAATGGTCCCAATAGGTGTGCCCGGGCCCAGGCAGTGTAATCTCCCTCCGCCACCAGCAGCTCAGTAGCAGGAGTCCCCACCAGCTCCAGGAGAAAATTGACCCGGCTCAGATGATTGGTCTGGCACATGCATGTCGAAGGAATCACCAGGATCCAAAAGTGATCCAGGCCGAGCCACTGGTGAACCTCTCGCTCTCCTAGATAGTAATCCTATCCAAATGGACCCTCCAGCAGGATCCATCTCGAAGCGATATCTCAGCTGTGCATCAGGTCTGCGCCAGGCCGATCCTTTACTCCCTGCCAGGCATCCCAGTGAACCTATAGAGTATAGTGAACAGTGCAGTATATAGTAATCAGTAAATGCAGTGCAGTGAACGAAATATAGTGATCGGTGTACAGAGCAGAAAAGAATAGAAATAGTACAGTGCAGTATAGTATGATACAGAGAGTAGCAAAAATGATACCTGGTCAGGGGTCAGCCAGTCTAGTGAAACTCGAATGCGAACAATATCCTTCCCCCTAGCCTTCTTCCCCTTTTGCCCGTGGGACCACCAGGCTGCTCGGGGAATGACTGAAGGGTCTATAGAAGAGTTTGTTGGGACATGAAGCCTAAGGAACTCATTGGTCCATAACTACAAAGAGGAAGATGTCAGCAAGAAAATAATAACAGATAATACAAATGAATAGAAAACTGCAAAAACTAAACCATACCTCACAGACCCTCCAGTATCCCCCGATACTGAGCTCTTGAGGGAACCGGGTCAAGGTCCGCGTAAAGCTGTAAAGAGTGGCGAGAGCAGCTCCTCCCTAGTCGAAAGATGCAACTCGATCAAGACGAGCCAGGCCACCTAAGTAATGCAAATGAACGGTGTTCATCTTGTTCGAAAACAAGGAGGTACCGAACATGTACATCAAGAAGCCTCAGGCGACCCACTCATAGTAGCGGGGCTCGGTGTAGTGAAAATGTCTGAAACGGTCAAAGAACCACGTATATCCGACGTGGTCTCTGTCCATCTGTCCTGGAATGGCCCTAAGGAAGTACAGTAGCACGTCAGTTAACTGGGCTATGGATGAATCAAACGGGATGGGGGCTCCTCCAACCCGGATACCGGTGATTAGTGCAAAATTGAGAGGTGTCAAGGTGGCCTCGAAAGTGGTAAACTGGAAGGTGTTGGTGGTATCCCGCCACCGCTCAACCAGAGCTGTCAACCATATCCGGTTATTGCTCGTCCTACCCAACAAGGGTATGAAGCGAGCAAAATCGAAGGCATCAATGTAAGCCCGGTTAGGAGCAGGGAGGGCATCGTACCACTCAAACACATCTCTAGAGGCAGAACCTTTGAAGCCACGGACAAAGTGACCAGCCTGAAAAGACAAATAGAGAATACATAAAAAACATATCAAACACATGAAATATGTAGCAGATAACGAAAAGCAACAAAAAAATTCTAGGTTCGTGTGTAAGTGACGTCCCTTCGGTTCTTTTAAGTCTTAGAAAACTAGGCACCCTAACCTTAGGTTCGTGTGTAAGTAACGACCCTTCGGTTCTTTTAAGGTTCTTTCAAGCTCTGGTAAACCAGGTAAATCTCTCTAACCCTAGATTCGTGTGTAAGTGATGACCCTTCGGTTCTTTCAAGCCTTGGTAAACCAGGCAAATCTCCCTAACCCTAGGTTCGTGTGTAAGTGACGACCCTTCGGTTCTTTCAAGCCCTGGTAAACCAGGCAAATCTCCCTAACCCTAGGTTCGTGTGTAAGTGACGACCCTTCGGTTCTTTCAAGTCCTAAAAAACTAGGCACCCTAACCCTAGGTTCGTGTGTAAGTGACGACCATTTGCTTCTTTCAAGCCCGGGTAAACCAGGCAAATCTCCCTAACCCTAGGTTCGTGTGTAAGTGACGACCTTTGATTTTTTTTTAGCCCTAGAAAACTAGGCACCCTAAACCCTGGTAAACCAAGCAAATCTTCCTAACCCTAGGTTTGTGTGTAAGTGACGATCATTTGGTTTATGCGCGTCCTAGTAAAAGACTAAGAACCCCAAAGCCTTGGCGCGCCAGGCAAATCTTCCGTTTGATATTTGTGTTTTGCCCCTTTTACCCTAACCTTTTAGGTTTAATTTTCTAGGAATTTTTGAAGATTTGCCCCAATCCTTTAAAAAAAAATCTTTCTAAAAATTTTTAAGATTTTCTTAAAATTTTCCTAAGATTTTTTAAAGAATTCTAGGATTTTTCAAAATTTTTCTTAAACTTTCTAGGATTTTCTAATTCCTATGATTTTTCAAAAATCTTCCTTAAAGTTTTTAAAATTTCTAAGATTTTTTAAAGATTTCTAAAAAAAGTTTTTCGGAAAATTTGTTCTAATTTTCTAAGATTCTTTCCAAAAATTTTCTAAGGATTCCCAAATATTTTTTTTAATTTTCTAGATTTTTGAAAAATACCCCTTAGATATCTAGAGTTTGAAAATTTGCTTTATTTAGAAAATTTTTGACAAAATTGCCTCCAATTTTAAGATTTTTGATAAAAATTACCCTTTTAATTTTCATGTCCCAAAAACAAAAACAAAAAAACCCCCTTAATTTTTTATGTTTTTCCTAAAAATAAAAAATTCAAGCCTTTTATTTAATGCTTTTTACTAAAATAATTGCCCCTTTCATTATTTATTCAAATCCTAGTATTCCTATTGTTTTAATCTCCATTTATAGGTACCTAAACTAAGTTCAAATCCTAATCATCAATCACACCATCATCAAAATAAAACATCATTCATCGCCATTCGTCATCATATCATCTGGGGGATTCTAGGCATGCGTCTATGTTTGATATATCATGTTGTGGTATTAAAAATAGTAACGATATGGTACTTACCGATGGACGCTGATGAGAAATGTGATGGTCGGGCTCCCGCAGAAGAACATCTGCAGCGACTGAGTCGGTAGGAGGCTCGTATCGTCGTATCCCACCCGGATATAAGTAGTGGGGAACCGGAGCATAGGTGTGCAGATCAAAAGGCGCTGGATGGCCCTCCCCAGCATCAGGGTCCAAGAAGTCGGCCATTGCAGCCTCAGCGGCAGCATCAGTAGCCGCATGTGCCTCGGTAGTTGCCCGTGCCTACTCAGCAACCCGGTAGGAGGCACGCTCCACCTCGAGTACAAAAGCATCCATTGCTGCAGTGGGCTGCGTGAAAATAACTCCACTAATAGGAAGGCTAGTGGACATACCCCCGAGAGTCCCCATGGAGGAGCTCCTAGTGGCAGAAGGGCCTTGCCTTGCCCCCAAGTCATCGTCCTGGCCATAACCCGCCATGAACAAAAACGGGATCACAAATAACAGTGTAAACAACGTGTGAAGGAGAAAGAGCACGAATGCTAAGAAGCTAAGGGAAGGTTAGGAGAGTTTGAGAGAGAGACAAGAGAGAACAAGGGCTAGAGAGAGAGAGAGTGGTATGAGAGAATGAATCAGATCTGCGCGCCTGGGGGGCTGTATACGCGCTTAAAGTTGGTGGCCGCCATCCCATAAGTGAGCGACCGCCATATTTCCCAAATGCCGCATGGCGACCGCCATATTGGAAGGATTTATATCTGACGATCGCTATGTCAAAGGGGTTCAAGCTCGGCGACCGCCAGCTCACCAAAAGTCACGTCGTGTCAATTCATCATTATGGCGTTTTAAGGTTTTGAGAGGAGCTATTTGGGACTTTCAATATATGTTTTCGTTTATCTTATTATTTGTATGCATTTTATTTCCTTCATGTGCATATATTTTATTAGTGTAGATTATTTTCTCTTTGTTTCATTAGCAAAAATAATTTTTAAAAAACATAAAATCTTTAATTATTTTTCTTTAAAATTTTTATTTTGTGTGTGTGTGTGTGTTCTTCTAAAAATAGAACTTTTCAAAAATAATTTTATAATCTCAAAAATTTCTTAAAAATACTTCGAGAAAATCTTATGCGTTTAGAAATAATTCCAAAAATAGTTTTGTGTATTTTAAACCCGTCTTTTTTATGTATTTTCTCCTTCCGATAAATTTAATTTTAAGCCGTAACTTGGCATTTATTTATTTTTATCTCGCTCCTTGTCTCGAATTTTTAGGTCTTTACTCGTCTTACTAATTCACGGTCTATCCTCCTTATAAATCTAATTTTGAGCTGTAACTTGACTTTTCATTATTTTTATCTCGCTTTCGAATTTTTAGGCCATAACTCGACCTATTAATTCATGGTTATTCTTCCCGGAATGAATAGTTTTAAACCGTAACTTAGCTTTTGACTATCTTTACTCCGCTATCGTTCCGAATTGTTGGGTCTTAACTCGACCCATCAGTTCCTTGTCGCTTTCCCAGTTAAGGTAATTTCTTGGATCTTAACTCAATCCTTTTTATTATTTTATCCCCAGCCGAGTTCTTAAATCTTAACTCAGTCTTTGATCTTGATCATACTAGTATCTGCATCATGTCAGCATCTGTTTCATATTTCTTACCTTGCATCCCTGCATCTTGTCCCAAGAACTACGTTTTGGTCTGATCCCTAGGAAAGGGGTACGTAGGCAGCTCGATGAAAATTCGAGTACGACCAACATCATATGTATACTTGTGTGTTTGTGGCTTAAGATTGACGATTCGATCAAATGGTTGTTGTCACTGGGTCTTTGATATAATTTGCTTTATGCATTGCTATGCAAGTTATATCAAAGAGGGGTAACTATAAACACCCCAATTTGACCCCGTCTAATCTTAGGTGAATTCGATGATGAAAATAGGTGAAATGGTACTTCAGTTCAATCCTCGGGAAGTTATCCAAGCTCGGTATTTGAACCCAGAACCTTCAAACAAATGAAATTTTGTTGAACCATCGATAACTTGTTGTCCAAGTCATTCCAAAAGTAGCGACCGCCATATTCATTGTGGCGACCGTCAATAGAACCTCTTGGAAACCCTAGCCAAAAGTGGCGATCGCCGCCTTCAACCTGGAGACCGCCAACTTGCATTGTGGCGACCGCCAATAGAATCCTTTGAAACCTTCTTTCAACATGGTGACCGCCATGTCCAACCTGGCGACCGCCAACTCCAAATAGCTTGACGTGTCCTAAAACGTGACAGCATCTCATTGGTTGATAAACTCTATAAATACAGTACCTCTGGTATGTTTTCAAGGACAGAAAATTAGTGAGAGGTTTTGAGAGAGAAGCTCTGCCGAGTTGCCGAGCAATTCCGAGTCTCGACGCCAAAGCCATGCCGAAATATCAAGATCCGAACCTCTAACGCCGACATTGAAGCCTTGCTTGGATCACCACCCGAGAATTGGTCCATTGAAGTACATTCCCCCAATTTGAGGATTATTAAGCAATCCAGCTTCCTCATTTGGATCTCCCATCTTTCTAACTCCATTCTCTCTCTTTTGGAGTGATCGGGTTAAAATTCAATTTCAATTCACATTTTCCTTTCATTTACATAGTCAATCCTATTTGTTCCATGTGTTTGGTTATTTTCTTTAATTGTTTAGTTATTCATTTCTTCACATTTACACTTAACACATTTGTTATTTTTTTTATTTTCTTTCTTTCATTAACTCATTAAATAGTGCTAACATTTTGGCAACTACAACTTATTGAAATTGTTAGTTGTTATAAAAAAAGCACTTATATTATATGAATGTAATTGTCAATATTATATTCATATCCTCTAATTAAAATACTTGTGTGTTTATTTCCTTTTCATTTCTTTCTTTTATTAGTTATTATTTTGATGTCCATTTATTTTTAGTATTAGTTTAATGTAGTCTTTCTTTTATTTCTTTTCCTTTTGATTGCAATATAGTTTTAATTTCCTTTCAATGTACCATTTTCTTTCTTTTCTTTTTTTCTTTCATTTTCTTATAATATTGGTTTAATGCACCTTCATTAACCTTTATTTCCTATTTTCTTTTCTTTTCTTTATAGTAGTGTAATTTTTCTTTTTAGTATTTTATTTCTTTTTCTTTTCTTTATAGTAGTGTAATTTTTCTTTTTAGTATTTTATTTTTTTTTCTTTTCTTTTCCTTGTAATATAGCTTTATTTTATTCTCATTCCATTCCCATTCTTTCTTTTCCATTTCATTATCTTTTCTTTTCATAATATTTACCTTATTCTTGTTTTCTTTTCTTTTGTTAAATTCAAAAATCATAAAAGTCTTTTAATCTAATTTTCATTCTTTAAGTATAATTTTCTTCTGTTTTGTTTTCTTTTCACCTTATTTTCTTTAAATGTAAATAATTAGTTTTCCTTCTCATTAGTTTAATAAGCATTTTCTAGTTTCTTCATTTTTTATATAAATTTTCTTTTAAAAACTCTTCCCCTATTTTCTTTAAATTTTTAAACTCTCTTTTGTCATGACACTCTTATCTTTGTTTTCTTTGTTGGTAAACCCTTTTTTCTTTATATAGGATTTTTATGTATCTTTTATTTTATATTTCTTATTTCTTTCATTAATTCATCATATTAACCTAGTTTGTTTTAATAAATATGCATGTTGTTTTAGTTACATTGAAATCACGTTTAGAATAATTTAGCTTATTTTTGTAACAATTCTTGTTTAAATAGTTTTAGCATCTTTCAGCATGTTTTTTTTGTTTTATACATACTATGATAGTTTAGGTTATTTTTGTGAATATTGCTTGTGAGAATGTTCCATATATCCTTTAGTAAGAAATTGCATACCGTATGACTTAGGAATTCACCCATTTATTTGTCCTAATTGGAGTGCTATGTACATATATTATGTATTTTTTACATTTGATTTTGGATATTCTCTCTTTACCTCTATTTTTTTTATTTGCATACATTTGAGAAATTTCATTAAAAAATCAATGATGATTCGTAGAGGCCAACCTTACAGTTGGGCAAACGGGGTGCCTAACACCTTTCCCGATTCATACCTTAATCCCCAAACCCTCTTTCTCTGGTTAACATTTTAAAAATCAGTGGCTATTTTTGTTTTTCATAATTTTTCTCAAAAACTAAGTGGCGACTCTTTTTTTAACAAAAAGAAATTTTCAAAATTTGACATTCAAGGTGTTAAAATATTTTTCAAACATCTTTGAATTCTCTTATTTTTGACCATTTTCAAAACCCCAAAATTCCAACGCCACAGTGAGAATTAATTCTGAATTTTAAATTAATTAAATAAAAAAATATTTAATCAAAATAAATTATTATTTTTTAAAAACTGTGAAACGAAAAATAAAATAAATAAATGCATTTGATCACTACCTTAGCTGAAAAACTAGAGTAAAAACTGTATGTTTATTAAATTTTATTTGTTATGCATTTAAACACGAAAAGATAATTTGATAAATCAGAATCTTCAAAATCGTGTACACGGAAAGATATTTGATTCTTTCAGATCGCATGTCTTTCAAAATTAATAAATTTATTTTAATTAAATAGATTTTTATAACCCTAAAAAATATTTTAAAAATCTAAGTGGGAGAGAAAATTTATTCACAGATAAATTCCGCGGTCTCCAATGAACGTTTGTAGGCGATGCAATTAAACCCTGCATGTTAGCAGTAAGTCCTTCCTCTCCATTTGACAGATTAATTGCGGTATCGCTAGTACAAATCTTCTTTAGAGATAATTTTGGATAATTGTTAGTATGGATCACTTCTCCATCTAAAGGCTTCATTGTAAAGCGAATGATTTGGAATTAGGTGATAGTTAACACTTGCTGTATATAATAATATCCTCTCTATCTGAGTCACTGCTATTATATATTGAACCGAAACTTTATCCGCTATTTGATTTTACTTGGCATGGTCAGTTGCCTAGATATTAAAATTAAAAGAAATTGGCATATCTAGTCTTATGATGCATAGTAGACGTCCACCCGTTGTGGCATACTATTCACAGGAATCGAGGCTGCTGGTGAATTAATTTTAAAATGGTTAAGGAAATCAAATTAAAATGAATTCAAAGTTTTGCTCATCATAATTAATGGTATTTTAATTATGTGATTCTTAGAATTAAAATGGCTTTCAACCCACTCGCTTTAATACTAAAAAAAATAAACTTACGGGACTGAATTTTGTTGACTGAAAATGTTACTTGGATATAGTTTTAACTACAAATGGTATTCTTTTAATACTAGAAAATGTGTTTGTTTCTAAAAAAGGCTCTTCTTGTGGGCCGAAATGCATGAAGAAAAGAAAGGTTTAGAAACAGGGAGACACGATTTTCAAGATAGTTAGTGGACCACGGACTAGTGTGAAAAAATCAGAAGACATATGTTTTGATTACAACCAGACCCGGCACTAGAAAAAGCTATATCCAGTATTTCTTAGAAGGCAGAACAAACAGGGTAATTTTTATTTACTGGTTGTGAAAACATGTTTAGCGGTGTTATTTATCGGTACCTGGCATGTAGATACGGGAGCCACTAATCTTGTCTGCAATTCATTGTAGGGGTTCTAAGAAATTCGACAACTTAGTGATGGAGAGATTTACCTGCATATGGGCAATAATACAAAGGTAACAACAGTTGCAGTAGGAGATGTCACTCTCAGTATTGGTAGAGATCGAGTTTTAATATTGAAAGATTATTTTTATGTATCTGCCATTAGAAGAAACTTAGTTTCTGTTTCTAGATTGGTTAAAGATGGATATTTAGTTTATTTTAATAACTTTATGGTTATTAAAGATAATAAATGGGTTATCTGTTCTGATACATTGGTGGATAATTTTTATATTATTATTCTAATCTCTCCTACACTGTAACCGATTGACATGAATAATATATCTATATTACCATATAAGAGAAAGTTTTCTTCTTTAATGAACCAAACGTTTCTTTGGCACTTACGTTTGGATCATATTAATCTAAAAAGAATAAACAGACTGGTAGCAGATAGATCATTGAATTTATTAGAAGTGGAGGCACTTCCAGTTTGTGAATCTTGCTTAGAAGGTAAGATGACCAAAAGACCTTTTTCAGCCAAAGGCTATTTATCTAAAGAACCATTGGAACTGGTTCATTATGATGTGTGTGGTCCTATGACAATCCGGGCTAGAGGTGGCTTTAAGTACTTTGTCTGTTTCATTGATGACTACTCAAGGTATGGATACATTTACCTGATGCACCGTAAGTCTGAATGCTTTGAGAAACTCAAAAAATTCAAGGCGGAGGCGGAGGCAGAGGCGGAGAAGCATCTAGGTAAAAGTATTAAATCACTACGATCTGACTATGGTGGAGAATACATCTTTGGAGAGTTTAAGGACTACTTATCATCAGAGGGGATTGCATCCCAATTGACTGCACCTGGCACTCCATAGTAGAATGGTGTAGCAGAAAGAGGAATAGGACTATTATGGAGATGGTAAGGTCAATGATGAGTTATTCAGGTTTACTAGATTCATTTTGAAGGCTCGCTTTAGAGACAGCGGCTTACATTCTAAACTTAGTACCTTCTAAGCTAGTACCTTCTACTGCCACAGAATTGTGGACCGAGCGTAAGCCTAGTCTGAAACACATTCATATTTGGGGGTGTCCAGCACATGTGCTGAAAGGGAACACGGGTAAGTTGGAACCGAGGACGAAAGTCTGTTTCTTTGTGTGGTATCCCAAGGGCATGAAGGGTGGTCTATTTTATAACCCTAAGGATCAAAAAGTCATTGTTAGCACCAATGCCCGATTCTTGAAAGATGATTATATTATGGATCACAGGCCCAATAGCAAAATTGTTCTGGAAGAACTAAGAGAAAATATCAGTAGAATGGAAGAAGAACCACAAGTCACTGATATTCTATTTTCTCGTCTTAGTGGGAGGATTACTAGGACAAGTGCAAATCAAGAACAGGGTACTGGTGCACAGGGTTCTGATTCTGTATAGCGTATTACTACTAGTACACAGACACAAGTAGTGCCTCGTCATGGTGAGAGGGTTGCTCATCAACCTGATCGGTATATGTTCTAGGGAGAGTCGTTTGACAAGATCCCGATAGAATTGGATACCGAGCCTTGTAACTACAATGAAACATTAAAAGATAAAGATGCAGATCTTTGACAAAGGGCTATGAATTTAGAGATGAAATCTATGTATTTTAATCAGGTCTGAAAACTTGTACAATCACCCAAAAGGATAAAACTCATTAGATGCAAGTGGATCTATAAGAGCAAGAGAGGAGCAAACGAGAAGGTTGAAACCTTCAAAGCTAGGCTTGTTACTAAAGGGTTCACTCTGAAAGAAGGAATCGATTATTAAAAAAAAATTTCGCTGGTAACCATGCTTAAGTCTATCCGGATTCTCTTATCCATTGCCGCTCATTTTGATTACGAAATTTGGCAAATGAATGTCAAGACAGTTTTTCTTAACAGAAGTCTTGATGAGTGCATCTATATGATACAACCAGACGGATTCAATGCAAAGGGCCAGGAACACATGTTGTGTAAACTTATGAGATCCATCTATGGACTTAAGCAGGTATCTAGATCTTGGAACATTCGATTTGATCAAGCTATAAAGTCCTATGGTTTTTATCAAAGTTTGAATGAATCTTGTGTGTACAAGAAGCGTGACGAAAGCGTGGTGATCTTCCTAATACTTTTTGTAGATGATATCTTGCTCATCCAAAACGATGTGGTGGCATTATGTACGATTAAAGTATGGTTATCTAGACAATTCGATATGAAGGACTTGAGAGAAGCCAGTCACATCCTTGGGATCAAACTTATACGAGATCAGAAACAAAGGATGTTAGGTTATCACAAGCCAAGTATATCGATGATATCCTTGCTCATTTTAGCATGCAGGATTCCAAGAAAGGGTTTCTTCTTTTTAGGCATGGAATCACTCTATCCAGTAATCAGTTGCCTAAGACACCTGATGAGATAGAGAAGATGAAGACAGTTCCTTTTGCTTTGGCAGTAGAAAGCTTCATGTATGCTATGCATTGTACTAGACCCGACATTTGCTTTTCTGTTGGCATGGTTAGCAGATATCAGTCTAACCCAGAGCAGGAGCACTGGATTGCGGTAAAGAATATAATCAATACCTTAAAAGAACTAAGAATTATATGTTGATTTACCAGGCAGACAGTCTAGTACTTTTGGGGTACACAGATTCAAATTTTTAGTCAGACATAGAGTTTGCATCGGCAGACAACCTTGCAGATCATTTACAAAGAGCTTACCAACAAAAACTTTTGATAGTCATGTAGAGGGCATGGGAGTCAGATGTATGGCAGCATTGTTTTGAGCATAAGTGGGAGACTGTTAGGGTTGGTATACTGAAAATCATGTTTTTAGTATTTAATTTTATTTTTTAATAAAAATTAATTTTTTATTTTATAAGAATCCTTATTAGCAATGTATGCATATTATTTCTTTATTATGCATGTATGTCTAATATTCTGTATAGTATTTAATCTGGTGTGTAGAGTACGACTTGCACACAGAAGATCAGATTTTAAGTTCTTACAGAATATAAGTTTTATATTCACAGTTTAGATAGAAATAGACATACCATTGGTATGACTGTAGTACAGAGTTTTAGTAGGTCTCTCTTGGTTACGGAGAACAGATAATAGCTGTTAGAGTTGTTATTGGAAACCTTATTTTTAGTATTTAATTTTGTTTTTTATTAAAATTAATTTTTTATTTTATAAAAATCTTTATGAGTAATGTGTATATATTATTTCTTTAATGTTATGCATAGATGCCCGATATTTTGTATAGTATTTAATCTGGTGTGTAGAGTACAGCTTGCACACAGAAGATAAAAATGG
>JAULJZ010160321.1:0-27006 GCA_032270985.1 Heliamphora pulchella
AGAATATTTTGGAGTTTGGAATAAGGGATGACCTATAACAACTAAAATCAGAAGAATATCATTAAAGAAGTTTTGGTCATAAGCTGAAATAGTTATCATATGGGGATCACGTGCCTCGAGTTGAGGGCGTGACACGTGGGGTTCACGTGCCTCGGGTCGAGGGCGTGACATTATATGTTGATGATTTGTGCTTATTTGATTAAAACAGATAAATTTATATGTTCTTTAATTCATGTTCATTTGCATGACACATGGAACAGGTAAATTTATCTATCAATGATTTATATTTATTTGATTGGAACCGAAAAATTTATCTTTTATTTTATTCATGTTTATTTACAAGAAGCATGAAACACATAAATTTGTCTGTTAATGAGATGTGCTTATTCGAGTAAAATATATGTTAATGACAAGTGCTTATTCAAGTAAAATATATAAATTTATTTGTTTATCACTTGTGCTTATTATAGTGGAATAGATAAATTTATCTGTTCTTTAAATCATGTTTATTTGTATGAAATAGATAAATTTATTTGTAAATGACTTGTGCTTATTAAAGTAAAACAGATAAATTTATCTGTTCATCACTTGTGCTTATTATAATGGGATAGATAAATTTTATTTGTTCTTTGATTCATGTTTATTTGTATGAAGGATGGAATAAATAAATTTATCTGTTCATCACTTGCGTTTATTATAGTAAGACAAATAAATTTCTCTATTTTTTTATTCATGTTTATTTGTATGAAGCATGGAACAGATAAATTATCTGTTGGCATTTCTATACATCAAAGGCATCACAAAGACAAATATATATTTGTATTTACACCAAAGAATAATGTGAGTACATCAAAAAAAATATTATAATAAAGATTACAAAATGTTAACATGTCTTTTCTATTATTGTTCTTCTAGGAAACTTCTAGCTAAAGCCCTAATCCGAAAGCTCAACGATGAGATTGCTCTGCGGAGCATCATCCAGCGAAGAATACCAAACTCCTTGTAGATAGCTCCACGAATCTAAGCAAGGCAATGGAAATCACAAGTTTAGTGCGCACCATTTTGGGAGAAGGGGAGCACGAACTTACATCCCCACTGGCGACACCCACCACGATTGAATGAGGACAAGTCATGGAGGAGCCTCTCCATCATCCCCGCCCTCAGGAGCCTGCTCTACGATCGTGACTACTCACACCAAGCACACCCCAGCTCCAAACAAAACCCTAGTTGTGCCTAAGTATTAAAGTCCTAGCATCACCTAGGTACTGGGCTCGGCTGCTGATCAGTATGTAAAAGTACCGATCAAATCCTATAAAGTATGCTTTGCTAAGCCTCAATTATGTGTTTATTTATATGTTTTAGTAGTGTTTCAGTGTTAGCATCGGAAGAAGCAAGATGATGGAAAAATGGGCTAAAATGGATCAAAAGTTGTCAAAGGTCAACAATTCCAACGTGGAAGCCAAAAGAATCAAAATAATGTTGTTCCGATTAGATCTTGGGACTCAAAGACCCGGCACCATGAGTGGGAATACCTCAAAGTTCAAGAAATTTGGAAAAAATGTTCAACAGTGAAGAAAATAAAGTTTCAAAAGAAGTTCAGCAAAAATATGCGAAAAATGAGTGAAGAAAATTGGCATACCTTCACTATTTTGGTCATAACGTTTTGTATAAAAGGAATTTTGATATGAGTCTAGAACCATTGAAAAGTAGATTTCAGGGGCTTTATTTGGAACACAAGAATGACCCTATTCGGAGTTCGGATGAAGGAGTTATGCTCATTTAAAGTCGGGATAACAATGTAGTCGTATTTTTGCAAAATTCTGTCCGGACAAAAATATGGGCATCCAGGCAAAAATTGACTAGAATGATTTGTGAGATCCTGACCTGTTTTCTTTTCCGTTATTTTTCTATGCGCGTTTAGCGTTTTTGCTTTTGCATGTTTAAATGACTTTTGATGCATAATCGGGGTTAGATATACATGCGGGGTAAGTTCTCGGGGCCGTGGGATGTTACAGTGCGAATATCAAAAATATTTCAAAAAAAAAGATATTTTGGAGGCCCATAAATACCTGGAGTTAGATATTTTCAAAAGATATTTTTAAAATTTCTCCAGTAAGTTTTCTTTTTCTTTCTACCTTTTCTCTAAGTTCTCAGAGGCCCGGGGCTCGATTTTCGACGATCAGACAGTGGATCATTGCTTTTGGCACGGTGGGCTATACGTTTATCTGGACGGAATTTTATTTCGACGAAACTCAATTTTGCACATGGATCGAGGCATCGAGTTTTTAACTCACCAAGGTAGGATCCTAGACTCTCATGTCTTATAAGGGTGTTACGTGTAATCGTGTGTGTTTTTAACAGTTAGATTGCTGTTGATCTGAGTTTGTTTCAAGTTGGATTTTTGGGTTAAAAATCATTTTTTGGCAATTTCGGTGGATGGAATCCGGTATCGGGTGTTTCTTTTGTGGTTTAGGTGTTAGGCTTTGACATGTGTATGTCCGAGGGTGTTAGATGGGAGTTTAGAGGCTTCGATTCGGGGTTTGGACGTTGAAACCCGCAGCTCAAAACCAGTTTCTGCATGCGTTCAGTCGACTGAACCGTGGGGTCCGTCGACTGGAGCCTGGGTTCTTGAGCTCGGTCGACTGGACCGTGGGGATCAGTCGACTGGACAGTGTGTTTGGACGTTTTTGGGCTTTTCCAGTGTTGTTGCTCAGTCGACTGGGGGTTGGGGTCCAATCGACTGGACCTGAGCAGTTTTGTGTTGGTGGTTTGGTGGTTGGTTCTTGGTTTCCGATTAGGTTTCAATGGTATTCAATTAATTAGTTATGGAATTAATTAATTAAAATACCGTTGGATCCTTTTTGGGGTTCGGTTGGTCGTGTTGTGGTTATGGGGGTCATGTCATGGCCTCGAGTGTTTTTGTGGTGCCGTCCTTGGGTGTGACGCGTTTGGATTAGCTTTGGGTGTTGAGGCACGGTTGTGTGCGTGCTGGTTATGTGCAGGACGTGTGGGTCCGTGGTTCGGTTTAAAGGTGGGTTCGATAAGAATCGTTCTGTGGGAGGTTCAGGTGTTGGCCTCCGGGTTAGGTGTTGGTTGTCCCAGTGTGTGGACGAGTCCCAGTGTATGGACGGGTCGTTCAGGTGAGTGGATGTCGATTTTTTTTTACGGGTGGCGTCGTGATGTATTATCATACATGGTTATGTGTATTTATAACTGTTTATTTATGTACGAATTATGTAGAGATATTATATGGCTTGTTATCGTTACGTGTAACATGGTTTTATACTTTAAAACTCAGAAGTTTTATAGGCATGGTTATGTGGAATATGAGGAACGGATGCATGTGATGCATGTTGCATGGGTTGCAAGTGCGGTCTAAGTCGCGTGTGTAGCTTGTGACGTGGTTTGTGTAACGTAGTGATAGTACGTGGCTTTATACATTTAAATCTTGGTTTAGTATGCATGTGTTGATTTGGTGTTATCCCGTAATGTTCAGTATTATCCTGTAGTGTTCAGTTTTATCCTGTAATATGCGGTCTTATCCCGCGGTATACGGCTTTATCCCACAGTTTACGATTTTATCCCGTGGTATGTCTCGTGGTCAGCGGTTTCATCCCGTGGCTTACGGTAAAGTATGCGATTTTATCCCATGATTTGCAGTTTTACCCCGTGGTCTATGGTTTTACCCCGTAGTTTACGGGTTTATCCCAGAAATGCGTATTTGAGTTCGGATCTTTATCTCAGTGATAGGACTGTAGTTGTGGCGTGTGAGGGCCAGTTGTATGTATCATGGATTGCATGTACTGCACTATGGGACTGATAAAATCAATTTTTAAATTATTTTAAGATCCGTGTGAATCGCGATCTAAAAATCGTTTTCAAATTTTTTTCATGGCTCCTGTGAGCGAGTTAAAAAATGGTTTGTATTCTCGCTTCCCCGTTTACATGTGAAAATTATTTTAAAGGCTTGAAAGAGAGTCTAAAACTGCACCTCGTTTTCCTAGCATGTTTAGCTTATATTGCATGCTTTGTCTAGTTTTTGCTGAGTTTTGGCTCACAGTGTGGGATTTGATTTTCTTCAGGTACCGATCACGCAGGTTGATCCGGAGTTGCTGGAAAGGTGGAAGAGCTGTAGTTTTCCTTTTTGTTCTTTCTGTTTCATGTATGTATACATGTTTTCCGGTATTGGAACCGTGTAATGTAAACCGTTTGGTGGTTATATACAATGCATGTATGTTTTATATTGAGAGTGTATTCTCGGGTTGATGGTATGTGGGTGTTTCATGTGACCCGGAGTTTGGGGCGTGACATGATTTGTGTCCGAACGAAAAAATGGGCATCTGGATGTAAAATCTACTGTTGGAAAAGCGTCCGGACGGAACGGGATAGTCAGAATTTGATTGAAACACTGAAACAAGGGGCGTGGATCATCTCTATAAATACAAGGCTTGGAGGAATCATTGAATAACTTCTAGATCTTCAAAAATCAGATTGAAGACTCATCAAGAGGAAAGTGTGGAGGCTCGAAAAGTGACAGGAAGATGAAGACGGAGTCCCGGGAACCAGTTCTTCTTTTAACTCTTTATGAATTCGAGCCGAAACATAATTGGATGATCTTCTTCTTCCTAGGAGATGATGAACCCCTAGTCGGTATTTTAGGAGTAGTTTAGATTTTTATTTCTTTTTAATTTAGATTCAATTCATTGTATGATTTTAAGACGTTGACTTCTGATCAACGAGCTTTTAATTTGATTATCTAGTTCCATTCTTACTTTCTGTGATTGTAAAAATGAAATCATGCAATTGTTATATGTTTTTGTTCTTATTCAAAACGTGAGATATTCTATGCTTGGATAGGACAGGTCATGCCGGGATCACTCGGGCGATCCGTGCCATAATCTTATATAGGATATGCTAGGTTTGGATTTGACCTTATCCTCTTAATAATCCATGTCAATCTTGTAGTCGTGACTGGATTGAATTGAACTAATTAAAAGAAATAGAATTTAAATGAAACTAAAATACTAGCTAGGGTAGATTCAAGTTTTAGGAATTTTGATTATCTTTAAGATTTAGAATAGTTTTTATTATTTTATTTTATTCAATTCAACCATATTTTATAATCTCAATCAAATTAAATTTAAATATTAATCTGAGAATACCGTAACTTAGCCTATTTATCCCCGTTGGAACGATACTTGAACTTAACCACTATTATACCAAATAATAGTTAATTTTAGGATTTTAAAATTTTATTTTAGTACGGTACGACACCGAACTAATTTCTGAAGCTGTTGTCGAGGACAAAAAGTACGGTTGCGTATATTGAGAATAGTTTTAATTTTAATTTGTTCTTTAGGATTTGTTTTGATAGTTTAGGATTTTCATATAATTTTTTTTTAATTACTTTTTTCTTAATTAACTACAGGTTGCTCAGCGTTGAAGGAAGTCCGGTGCGGATACTGAATTCTTACCAAAGCACTGTAAGTTTTTATTTATTTTTAAGTAATAAAAAAAAATCTACTCTTTTTATTCTTATCCCCAATCCCTTAGCCTTATCCCAAACCCCTAAATTCCTTAAATTTCTCATCCCTATCCCTATCCAATCCAGCACTCTCCCTATCTTTTAGTTATTTTTTTTCTTCTTCTTTATTATTATTAATATTTTTTTATTTATCTTTCCTATTAATAAATAAATAAAAACTTGTTTATCTTGAAACCCCATTCCACCTAGCAACTCTATCCTTATTTCGGGAGATTTACCTTTATCTTCATCCCTATCACTTCATCATCCTTATACACCACCAACTTCCACCCCTATCTCTTTTTTTTAGTTTTTATTTTTTTTATTCTTATTATTATTATTATTATTATTAGTTTTATTATTCTAATTATTATTATTACTAGTATTAGTTTTTTTTTTCTTCTTCTTTCTTTCGTTTTCCTCCTCTCATTCTTCAAAAAAAAAAGGCCTATTTTGAAAATTATTTTGAGGGTTTTGAAATTCAAGATTACCTGTCATTGAGGACATTTGATAACTATTTGCAGCCCACGACAATCATTTCTCCATCTTGTGTGATTTTTCCAACCAATATAGGTACCTTTAATGTGCACCCATAATCGGTTTAGCTGTACCTAGGCACAAAATACTAGCTCCACCTAGGTCTCGAGCTTAGTGATCGATTTCAATAAAAGCCCTAGCTCCACCTAAGCACAAAACCCTAGCTCTTCCTAGGTGCAAAGCCTTAACTTGCCTTGGCAAGGAATTCAAATAAGCTCGAAGGCCAGACAGGCTCCTCGACCCCAAACAAAGGCGTAATTCTACAAGAGCATCCGAAAGAAGCCGATCACAAATTAAAGTACATACAGCGTTGGACAGGTAATATTTTGCAAAAGTCAAGCTTTTCATTAATACAGTGATTTCATGTCAAAAGAGGAACATATGTTTACAAAAAAAAAGAGCTTTAGACACTCCTAACGACTAAGAGATATCGAGAGGGGGAAGACAGATATGGACTACAGCGCCAGAGAGAGCTCCTGACATAGTAGAGAATCTACAAGAACATAGGCTCTTGAAAGGCTGGCCTTGTACCAAAACAAGATCTGGTCGTCCTTGATGCCCACAACCTCATCGGGTGAGCTCTCCCTGACCTGGCTCCAGCCAGATGGCCGTGTCCCATCGGCTTCCCCACCACAGCGGAGCTCCATACGCAACAGGATCATTCTCAGCGCCCCCACCTCTTTCTAGAGCTCACTCATCTCTTCCTAAAGGCACGTGATGGATTCTCTAGCAATCCGCAGCTCGCCAGCAAGCGCCTTAACCTCCGTCACGCTCCTCTTACTAGAAGGTATCCAGAACACCACATCAATCATCTCTTGATTAGCCCCCTTACAATGACTATGAACAACAAAAAGATCTAAAGAGGAGAATGAGGAGCAAAAGAGGTCAGAAGCATCCCGGGACCAAAGCCAAGCAACAACAAAAAGAAAAACCACTTACCTGGATGCCCTTCCCTTCGAGGAATAAGCAGGCTATTCTCCTAACCACCGAACTCAAACACCCCACCAACAAGCACGAATTCGAGGGGCCCCATGGTGAAATCAGAGGCTCCATGAATCAGCACCTGTTCTAAACTCCGAGGGTGGAGATAGTAGATGGCGCAATTATCAGCATGACACAAAAAATACAACGAGAAGATCTCTAGACTCCTAGGTCTAAGAAGTAGGAATAATTCAAGGCGATGATTGAGATCACCAAGCGAAAGAAATCCCTAGAGACCTGGTGCGGTATCAACCCTAAATTATTCATAACCTCCCGGACCAAGGGGTGAATGGGGAAACGCACCCTTTCGTGAACCAATGAAGCAATGGGGAAGGCTATCTCCCCTCCCTTGCCGGCGATCTTCCCCTCTGGGGTCACCTGATCTAAGTACCTGAGTGTCACAGACGAAGGGAACTTGTACTTGGCCCTACATCCTTCCAGGAATAAAGAGGCAATTGCAAGATAGGAATACATCGTTTTGAGTGCAATTCTAAAGTAGCAAGGTGAAGGAAGAGCGAAAGACGAGAAGTCAAAAGCAGACGAGGAGAAGGACAGCAAAGGGACAAGTAACCTTGCCCTCACTCTCGGTTACACCTTTATACTAAAGTGTCTTGAGGAGCCGAAATGACTAGTGCAGACACCTTTCGTATCAGACAAACAAGGAAACGCCGACGAAACGCTTCGCGCTACATGCACGCCAAACGCCATCCAACCAGCACCTAACATGTAGCTAAGGGTCACAAGGGTTTAAGCAACAACCAGCTGCCAAAAGGAAACTAAA
Organism: Heliamphora pulchella; assembly: GCA_032270985.1. NCBI lineage: Eukaryota > Viridiplantae > Streptophyta > Magnoliopsida > Ericales > Sarraceniaceae > Heliamphora > Heliamphora pulchella. Next base: position 7,824 of record JAULJZ010160321.1, read on the forward strand.
AATGAGGACAAAGATCGAGCACTAAGATACCATGGCTATAGGGGCCCCGAGACCCCCCAAAGTGATTAGAAGACTGGAAGATGAGATCGAGCACTAAGACACCTCGGTTATAACAGCACAAGACCCCCCATAACGGTTAGAAGACTGGAGGACAAGACCGAGCTTTCAACACCCCGACAGAAGACAAGGAATCCCCAACAACCCCTAACGAACGATGGGGCTATGCCACATGTTCGTTGACCTTCGACCAATGCGCAAACCCTTTCTCCCTCTTACCTCGGGCGAAGAAGGGAAAATTCCTGCACAAAGCGAAGCTAACCCTAGGGAGCATCCAAGCTGCCAACGAAGTCATAATCAAACGCATGCAAACTTCAAAAGGTGCCGTCGACTCGTGCCAAAGTCAATCAGGGGCAGAAAATCAGACTCCAGAACACCTCGGATACTGAGGGGATCATGTCACCAATCGAAGACGTTGAGCCGAGCTTTCAATAATCTTGGTCGAAAAAGTCAGAACCCCGAACTCAGAGTACCTCTGTTACTAGGGTCCAATTGGAAAATCTGAGAAAAATAGCAGTTCAACCAGTGTCACCAGAAAGACAACGAATGCACTATTGAAAACCAGCTAAAGCAACTCGAATGTCTCATACATTTTCATTTCACAACAAGATACATAGAAACATTTAGATAGTGAAAGCATTCGAAATCACAGATAGAATGGAAAGCAAGTTCTTATTAATAAGGTGAAAACATTACAATCATACTAGAACTGGCTGTACCAAAAAACAAGACAGAAGCACAAGGCAAGAGCACGAGACCCTTCTGCAAAGCAAAAGGTGAACGACAACGCCAAGAAGAAATAAGGCAAAGTGGTCAACTCTCCCCGCCAGCTAGGTCAAGTAACCTACACAAGACATGGGGGACATCCATTCGCTGTGCAAGTTGAGGATAAAGTTCTACATCACTACGATGCGTCGATCACACCGGAATGATTGAGAAAATAACATAGCTGCAACGTCAACCCCAACTCCAAGACAACATTTCGATATCAAAACTTTAACCCTGCAAGTCTGAGTCTAGCCCTTTCACCTTAACACGAGAGGTCCCCATGACAGGCTCCACAATTCTAAAACGAGTGGTAGCAACTGCAGCCATACCTGCTCGATCACAGGCACCCCAAAGGAGACCAAAATGGCATCAACTTTGGCAAGCAAACCAAAGGACTAACTACGAAGATTACAGGAAAGCCTTCCCCTCTTCCACTACTGCAGGGAATCTCTTAGGGATCCGACGGGTCATAATATCCAATGGATACAAGATGATGGACAGGATATCGTCGCACAAACACAACGGTAGTAGAGGAACTTGAAATCAGCGCGACGCTCCCTCCCATAGCAAGGGACAAGCAACGAGTGGAGAAGAAACAAGCAGGCAGGGGAACGGCTTCAGCGATAAGGAAACCATAACCCAAGGCACAAGGACAAAAGGGAAAATCAATCACCAATAAGGAAAGAAGTAGAGGCTGTAGGGACCCAGTCCCTTTTCATTTTGAGGATTAATTAAAACCTGTTGTGAGTCTTATGGTGTGTCAAGCCCTAAAATCTGGGTCACGTAAAACACCCACAAACAACCTACCTGAGAATATACTCTAAATATAAAACATACATGCATTGTATATAATCGCAAACTGGCTAACATTACACAGTTCCAACACCAAAAAAACATGTAAACATACATGGTTCAAAAGAGCAAAAAGAAGACTATCGATATCCGGCCTCAATCGGCAACCCCGAATCAACCTGTGTGACCGATGCTTGAAAAATATTTTAAATCCCACACCGTGAGTCAAAACTTAGCGGAAACTAGACAAGTATGCAATATAAACAAAACATGCTCAGAAAACGAGTTGCAAATTTTGACTCACACGAGCCATAAAAACGATTTTATGTCTGAACTCATACGAGCTCCAAAAGAAAATAGTTTAAAAAAATAGTTTTATGCGAGAACTCCCAAGAGTCTCAAAGAAAACAGTTTGAAAGCGATTTTGTATCACGACTCATCATAGCCTAGAAAGTAATTTGATATATATAGTACAATGCTTCACCAGCAAAGATAGACTCCTACGAGCCAAGACTCCCACGAGCCCCATATGTAACACAACTACATATAAACCAACTCTCCCAAGCATCAACAACAGATACACATATATTCTGACTCTCTCTCGATCCCTGACAACAAATATATCACATGCAATTCATGTATCTTCTTGGAACTTTCACCGAATGACCAAAATTTGCCCCACTATGCCTTGTTGACCAGAGCCAACAGATATCTTCACGGACTTTCACCGTAGGACCAAAATCCGCCCTTCATGTGCATCTTTAAAATCAGAGTTTTAACTAGTGCAACACATGCACACATAAAATCAGAGCTTAGATACACCATAACCGCATAAGATCACATATGACCACATAAGACCACATAAGACCACATATCCGTCCGACAACATGTAAGAATAAAACTAACCATAGTTCTATAAGCACAAAAGCACGTATAACCAAGACATTCCACATACGACGCCACATAACTCAATAAGACATCACATGCCATACACCCGTCATCCGTTCACCTGAACGATCCGGCCACTCACTGGGACAACCAACGATACGAAAAAAACCAAAACCTAACCCAAAGGCCTACACCAGAATGTCCCACAGAACAATTCTCGCCAAACCCCATCTCTAGAAAGAACAACGGACCCATACGTCCCGCACCCAATGATACACTAACCACCACGCACACAACCGTGTACCAACACCCCACATGAAATGACCAACACCCCTCTCTGTGACCTTAGTCAAAAGGACCCCATAATCCACTTAACTGAAAAACCATTAGAGGAGAGCAGTAGATTGGGTCCCATAACCCGATTAACTAAAAGGCCACCACACGACCCAAAGAAATCCCCACACGCCCAACACGACAAACACGAACCCACACACGCCCAACACAGCCAAAAGAAACCCCCAAGGCCCCAACACAACCAAAAGAAAAGGGGTCAACACAAATCGCGAAAGTGTCGACACAAACAGAAAAGATGTCGACACAGACAGCAAAGGTGTCGACACAAATAGAAAATGTGTTAACACTAACAGCGAAAGTGTCGACACAAACAAAAAAGGTGTCAACACCAACAGCGAAGGTGTTGACACAAACAGAAAAGGTGTCAATACCAACAGCGAAGGTGTCAACACAAACAGCAGAGGTGTCGACACAAAAGAACTGAGAGAAACAACACAAAGAGCAGCAAAATATGGGTCGACACAAACAGAAAAGTGTCGACACCAGCGACAAAAAGTGTCAACACCAACAGAAAAGGTGTCGATACAAAAGAAAAAAATTTAGATTTTTAAATCAGACGGCTGAACAGCGACGGAAAGCAAACCCCAGCGACGAAAAATCTTCTCAGCCCCAAATTAAACCATCTAAACACCCCTTTATCAACCCACGGACATACACAAACCCAAAACCACCACAAAACCTCAAGGGGAAACACTCAAAACCCGATTCCATCCAACCAAAAACACCCAAAAATGATTTTAAACCAAAACCCAACTTATAAACCGATTTTTCATGCATTTTTAAATGGTAAAAACACACAAGATTTCATGCAGCACCCTTATAAGACATGAGAATCTAGGATCCTACCTTAATGAGTCAAAAACTCGACGCCTCAAACCACGTGCAAAAACAAACTTCGCTGGAATGAAATTCTGTCTGGATGAACGCGTAGCCTACCACGAGGAGACTAAGGAACTGCTATCTGATCGTCGAAAATCGAGCCCCGGGCCCCCGAGAATCTAGCGAGAAGGCAGAGCTTTTGATTTTAAAAAAAGAAAACTTAGCCACTAAGTTATGAAAATATCTTTTTCAAAATATCTAAAGCTAGATATTTATAGGCCACGAAAATATCTCTTTTTTTTTAAACTGCACCACCACGCCCAACGGCCCCGAAAACCAACCCAACATGCATACCTAAGCCCGATCATGCATAAAACACATATAAACATACTATAACGAAAACGATAAACACACGTTAAAAAATGCCAAAAAAGAAAATGGGTCAGGGTCTCATAACTCTACCCCCTTAAAGGAATTTTGTCCCCAAAATTCAACACAAGGTCAAAAGGAAACAAGCTGTCGACCACAATCAACATAGGCATGAGAGATGGTTAGCCAAACCATTCCTAGGATAGTCAAACAAGGTTAGGTATCCTAAACAACGGCTAACTATCTCAAAGACACAGGATTTATAACTCACCTCCAACCTCACATCCTCATCAACCGCTGTCTCAACACAGCACACCAACCACGGAATCCATCGCCAACTTCCCAAACAAAGAAATGTAGAACACTGGCCCAAATGCATACCCAGAAAGTACCTCTACTCACTGAAGATCATCAGGCACAGCCGGTGCCTTGGAGGAACAGGGAGCTGTGAGTATGCTCATCCCTGCGTCATCCTGGTCTGTCCACCATAACTCGGCACTGTCGGCTGCCGCACCGACTGAACTAAAGCACCCCTACCTGCAATCTGGGAAGTCTGAACTACGGGATGTTGCTATCGATCCTGCACAAATGAGCCCTCGGGTGTGCCTACCGTGCTCGGCGCACTCTCTCTGGGGACAATTCATGCAAATCTATCCACTCTGGCCACATCCAAAACAAATCGACGGCCCTCTCTCCTGTGACTGATCTAGTATGGGACTCTGGGACTACCTCAACTGTGGATTCTGGTACTGCCTCGACTGAGGGCAATCTGACACACGGTGCCCTGGCTCTCCACACCGATAACATCTAACCTCCCTCTGCTCTGGCCTCCCCAACGAAGCCACCGATGGTGCTGGAGCAGAGAAATGCTGTGGTAACCCAGATGGATGGAAACTAAGGCCAGAGGACTTCTACCTCTTGTCGGAATGCCCACCTGTCTGTGTCTTTGTCCCACCCTGTAGTGTCCTGGTCTCCCTTAAAACTCGAATCTCAGTCGATGTGTTCTCAATCCTCGTTGCTGCCTCTACCAGCTCTGTAAACACATGCAGCCCCATACCAGCCACTCTCTCTCTGATCGCGAGCCTCAAACCTCGCTCAAACAGCCTCGACCTCAGCTCGTCGGTCGCCACCAACTCTAGTGCAAAACGAGAAAGGCTAGTAAACCTGGCCTCACATTGCATAACACCCATCGCTCCCTGGGTGAGAGTATAGAACTCCTCTCTATACAGGTCTCTTGAAGAAGCAGGAAAATATTTCTCTAGATAAACTCTAGTAAAAGCTGCCCATATGACCCCCACTGTATTCTGGGCATACTTTCACCACTCGTGAGCATCACCCCTTAGCTGAAACGTGGCAAAGGAAACCTGTAACTCGTCCTCTATAATCTGTAATGTATCAACGATCTGGGTCACCAACTCTAACCACTCTGTCGCTACTATAAGATCAAGATCTCTAGCAAAGGTAGGTTGATCCATACGCCTAAACTCCCGCATCGCCACTGTAGCCCTCAACTCAAGCACTCCCTCTCTCCCCCTAAAGGTCTCAACCAACTGCTGGATAGAACCTACTAGCACCCGCAACAACTTAGTCCCGTCCATCAGTCCCTGAGGAGCATTTGCATCCCCAGCATCAGGGATAGGCACATCCCCTTGGCCAAAACCAAGGCCACGGCCTCGACCATGGCCTCACCCTCTCCGTGCAGACATTACATCTATATGAAATCAATGCAAAACGTAAGATGCAACATATAAGCACGAACCACATAAACATGCTAACACATAGTCACATAGGTTCAGGCTAAATAAACTCCACATACCGAGGAGAACCGACAAAAATGATGCGTCAATTTGGATAACCTACTTAGATTCCCTGCTAAAAATCACATCAGCTAAATGCGTTTTTAACTTGGCTCCTAAGTTTGTTAATCTAAACGCTCAAAGGCAAGACTAATAAATCCTAAGGTTCAACCCCCATGCTCACATATACACAATAGTCACACACTATCATGCTAACATGTTCATGTTATCAAGGCATCTAAACACATGCAATCAAGCACACGCAATCAACCTCACGCGGTGATGCACCCTCCTCCCATGGCTCTTAAGTATTTGTACCCAAAGCTCTGATACCATTCTGTTAAGCCCCAAACTCCGGGTCACGTGAAACACCCACAAACAACCAACCCGAGAATACACTCTCAATATAAAACATACATGTATTGTATATAATCGCCAACCGACTTACATTACACGGCTCCAACACCGAAAAAATATGTAAACATACATGGTTCAAAAGAACAAAAAGAAAACTATCGATCTCCCGCCTCAACCTATAACCCCGAATCAACCTGCGTGACCGAAACCTGAAAAATATTTCAAATCCCACACCATAAGCTAAAGCTCAGCAGAAACTAGACAAGCATGCAATATAAACAAAATATGCTCGAAAAACGAGGTGCGATTTTTGACTCACACGAGCCATAAAAACGGTTTTATATCTGAACTCATACGAGCTCCATAAGAAAATAGTTTTTAAAAAATGGTTTTATGCGAGAACTCCCAAGAGTCTCAAAGAAAACAGTTTGAAAGTGGTTTTGTATCACGACTTATTAGAGCCTAGAAAGTAATTTGATATATATAGTTCAATGCTTCTCCAACAAAGATAGACTCCTACGAGCCAAGACTCCCAAGAGCCCCATATGTAACACAACTACATATAAACCGACTCTCACAAGTCTCAACAACAGATACACATATATTCTGACTCTCTCCTGAGCCCTAACAACGAACATATCACATGCAATTCATGTATCTTCTCAGACTTTCACGGAAGGACCAAAATTCGCCCCACTATGCCTTGTTGACCAAAGCCAACAGATATCTTCACGGACTTTCACTGTAGGACCAAAGTCCACCCTTTATATGTGTCTTTACGGACTTTCACCATATGACCAAAATCCACCCTTCATATGCATCTTTAAAATCAGAGTTTTAACTAGTGCAACACATGCACACAAAAAATCAGAGCTTAGATACACCATAACCGCCTAAGATCACATATAACCACATAAGACCACATAGGACCACATATTCGTCCTACAACATGCAAGAATAAAACTAACCATAGTTCTATAAGGACAAAAGCACGTATAACCATGACATTTCACATACGACGCCACATAACTCGACAAGACATCACGTGTCATACACCCGTCATCTGTTCACCCGAACGACCCATCCACTCACCAGGACAACCAATGATACAGAAAAAACCAAAACCTAACCCGAAGGCCAACACTAGAACCTCCCACATAATGGTTCTCGCCAAACCTCGTCTCTAGAAAGAACACAGACCCACACATCCCGCACCCAACGATGCACTAACCACCACGCACACAACCGTGCACCAACACCCCGCATGAAATGACCAACACCCCTCTCCATGACCTCAGTCAATAGGACCCCATAATCTACTTAACTGAAAAATCACTAGAGAAGAGCAGTCGATTGGGCCCCATAAGCCGATCAACTGAAAGGCGACCACATGACCCAAAGAAACCCCCACACGCCCAACACGGTAAACATGTACCTAACATGGCCAAAAGAAACCCCCAAGGCCCTAACACAACCAAAAGAAAAGGGGTCAACACAAACCACGAAAGTGTCGACACAAACAGAAAAGGTGTTAACACAAACAGCAAAGGTGTCGGCACAAATAGAAAATGTGTCAACACTAACAGCGAAGGTGTCAACACAAACAGAAAAGATGTCAACACTAACAGCGAAGGTGCTGACACAAACAGAAAAGGTGTCAACACCAACAACGAAGGTGTCAACACAAACAGCAAAGGTGTCGACACAAAAGAACAAAGAGAAACAACACAAACAGCAGCAGAAAATGTGTCGACACCAGCAATAAAAAGTGTCGACACCAACAAAAAAGGTGTCAACACAAAAGAAGAAATTTTAGATTTTTAAACCAGACGGCTAAACAGTGTCAAAAAGCTTCTCCTAGGACGAAAAAGCTTCTCAGCCCCAAATTAAACTATCCAAACACCCCTTTAGCAACCCACGGATATACACAAGCCCAAAACCACCACAAAACCTCAAGGGAAAACACTCAAAACCCGATTTCATCAAACCAAAAACACCCAAAAACGATTTTAAACCAAAACCTAACTTATAAATCGATTTTTCATACATTTTTAAATGGTAAAAATACACAAGATTTCACGTAGCACCCTTATATGATATGAGAGTCTAAGATCCTACCTCGATGAGTCAAAAACTCGATGCCTCGAACCACGTGAAAAAATAAACTTTGCCAGAATAAAATTCTGTCCGGATGAACGCATAGCCCACCACAAGGAAACTAAGGATCTACTATCTGATCGTCGAAAACCGAACCCCGGGACCCCGAGAATCTAAAGAGAAGGCAGACCTTTTGGTTTGGGAAAAAGAAAACTTAGCCACCAAGTTATGAAAATTTCTTTTCCAAAATATCTAAAACTAGATATTTATAGGCCACGAAAATATCTCTTTTTTTTGTTTTTTTTTAAATCGCACCACCACGCCCAACGACTCCGGAAACCAACTCCACATGCATACCTAAGCCCGATTATGCATAAAAACGCATATAAATATGCTATAACGAAAACGATAAACACGGGTTAAAAAATGCCGAAAAAGAAAACGAGTCAGGGTCTCACATGGTGGGTTATGGAAAAGTGTTTAGTTTTGGGAAAGAATTAAAATTTGATCTCGTGTTGATTGTTGATGACAATTATATGCTTGATTATGCATGAAAATAATTATCGTATGATTTATGGGCTAGTCTTGAGGCATTGAATGAAAATTTGGGTTTATGTGTACATTTTCTTTTCTTAGTGAGCAGTCCAATGAGGGACCGATCGATCTGTCCCGAGACCAATCGATCGGTCTGTGACAGAGAGCAACTTTAAGTTCGGGATTTGGGTTTTTCAACTCATTTTTCTCTTCTCCTTCTCTCTCTAGAAGCAAATCCTAAGCTCTAGATCTTATTTTAGGGGGTTCCTTGAGCTCTCCTTGCTCATTTGGTGCTGATTTCATGCTTCCTTCTTGATTAGATGCTGTTAGAGGAGTTGACTTATGCGTTGGGAGCTCAATTTTTACCCACCGGTTCGGGTTTTCGTTGTTGGAGCTTGTTAGAGGCTTGTTCTTCATGATTTGATCATTCAAGATGTAGGATCTATGACTATCTATGAAAATTTATTTGATATGAGTTGTATATTTGAGTTTATAAAAGACAAGCATGAAAAATCTACATTTTGAAACCATAGGTTTGGGTTTGGACTTAAAGCATGTTAGACCTTGTGTTTTTGGATAACTTATGGTAATTCTATCATGATATTATCATTGGAGAGTTGTAATTTTGTGATATGGAAAGTTAGGGTTTGATTTGGGTCAAAATCATGAAAATTTGGGGGGTTTTGGGTTGATGGACTCAAATAATAAAATTGATTGAATTTTAGATAAATTGGGGGTTTTGAATTGTTGTTTCTAAATGATGAATGTAAATGTTATGAGACGTTTATCTGAGGATTTTTGAACCTTTTCACTCGAACATATGAATTACGAGAATATTGAAAATGATTGAATGACTTTAACTCCATGTGTAGGTTGGGTATTGTTGAGAGGAACTGGATTTAATGGTTGGACTCGTGAGGATTATAAGGTGAATGATTTTGATTGTGTCGGGTTTGGCAAAAGGAACCATGTTTGGGTTGGACTCGTAGGTGTAAATTTGAAAATAATAATGTGAATGAATCGATTTGAGATCCGTGGATCGTAATTATGGGTTAGTCTAGCTCTTCGATGAAAGACCGAAAAATTACGCAGATTTGGATATCCTGCCCATCGGCTAATAACCGAGAAGGAGGCGTAGTCGTGGCGGGTTATAGAATGCATTTGCTACTTAGCGGGCCTCATGTGGCCCAGTCACAAATAGCCATGCATGGGTCTATAAGCTCGTCCGGCGTCGGTTCTTAAATTGTTTTTAAGACCATAATTAGGTTGGATACTTGGCCCATGGTGAAAGACCATAAAAAGTACATGGATTGAATTGGGTTGGATATTTAGCCCACGATGAAAGACCATAAAAAGTACTTGAATTGAATTGGATTAGGTACTTGTCCCTTGGTGAAAGACCATAAAATAGTCCTGGAATTGAGTTAGATTGTAAAACCATGAAATGGTTGAGATATGAGGAGAAGTGGGTAAAGTGTGTGTTCGTGTGTGTGTGTGTATGCTTGAGTTGAGGAAATTGATAAATCTAAAATGGGGGTAATGAAACTGAGATAACAGATTAAATGATGGGTTTGTGAGGGAAATTGGGTTTAATTTGAGTTGGAGTCGGCAATATTTGATCGAGGGATGACCAAGCTCAAACGAAGATGCCCAATCGAGCTGTGCAGACCTTGGCCCAGGTAGGTCGGTCGGCTAAACGACCGAGTAACAGGTGCCAACTCCGCTCATGATACCCTCCGTTGATTCAAGACGCGCGCCCACCTTTTCAGAAGGGGGTGATTTTTTGAGATCATGATAACCTCACCAGGCACAATCCATGGGATCCAATTCAATCCAATGGAGGATTCCCTTCTATATTAACTCTAGCTCTCTCTAACTGAGGTACGTATTCTGTCAATTCCTGCATTTTAACTAGCAACCTACTATATATAAAAAACTAACTTAAGCATCGGAGGGTATTCGGCCAATACCCCACCGGTACTAGTCATGACGTGGTCTTTTTAGGTCTAGTCAAGAGAGCCTTACAATCGGCCAAAACCCGATACCTTTGGTTCAACCGTCGAGGTACCATCAATTGGCGCTATCTGTGGGATTTGTTTTCCTTTCTTTTGGTACACTTGATGGTAGAAACCCCAGCCATGACCTCCGACAACAACCGCCAACGTCTCCCACAGACGAATAGTGCCACTAACCTACGTGTCGATCAACAACTGGCTGATCTAACCCACCTAGTCCAGGAATTGGCACAACAGACACGCGCCCTCCACCAGCAGTTTCATGATCAACTAATAGGACCACCACCCGTCCCAGCCGGGCCACCAGAGGCCGGTGATGCTAACCTCGCTCCAGCCAACCTCACCCCTCAAAACCAAGAAGGTCTAGGCCAGCCCAACCTGGCTAAAGACGACGCTCACTCAGGCCAGGGACACGGGATTAAGAGCAATGTCAACAACCTCCACAATCGAGAGGAGGTGAAAAGTCGACAAACAAGTCTGGAGGTGGGAGATCCCCACCGTGTGTGGAAGGCCTACCCAGACATCAGGTCTGAAGCCATCGCCACAATTGAACTCGAAATGAGACAAATGAGGAAGCAACTTCAAAATGCCATGGAGGCTGTAAAGGACAAGAAGGCTGGGGGCATGGACGAACTCATACAAAGAATCGACCTCCCCTTCTCCCCAGTAATCATGATCGAGCCTTTACCAACAAATTCAAGATGCCCCAGCTGGAGGCCTTCGATGGAACAAAAGACCCCCTAGACCACTTGGAGACCTACAAAGCTTTTATGCACTTACATACGGTCCCAGATGAGATCATGTGCTAAGCGTTCCCCACTACCTTGAAGGGATCAGCCCGCATTTGTTTCAGACGCCTCAAGATGGGATCCTTTAGCACTTTCAACCGGCTTAGCAAATTGTTCATAAGGCACTTCATTGGAGGACAAAGGCAGCGCCGATCGGCCACTTACCTGTTGAACGTCAAACAGGCTACCCGCGAAACAAGTAGAGACTATGTGTCCAGGTTTAATGCAGAAGCACTCTAGGTGGATGACGTAGATGACAAAGTGGCTCTGACTGAGTTCATGGGAGGACTACAACCTGTAAAATTCTTATTCTCTCTATCCAAGGCACTGCCCGAGAGTATGGCCAAACTGATGGCCAAGGCCTAAAGACACATGATCGCAAAGGACGCAATGAATACCCGAAAAGATAAAACCAAACCTGAGCAAGAAAAATAGTCCAAGCGCCATTGGTCAAATGACGCAAACTGACCACGAAGGCCAAGGGAGGAAGAGCGAGGAAATCTCCATCACATAGACAACAAAAGAACACGATTCCCCGCCAGTTGATTCGAGAGGTACACCCCCTTAACACCACAATTGATCAAGTTCTGCTGCAAATACGGGACGATCTCGATCTGAAATGGCCAAGGAAACTGAAGACAATACCCGACTGACGGAGCCATGACAAGTATTGCCTGTTTTATAAGGATCACGGGCACAACCCGAAAGACAGCTTCGACTTCAAAGAGCAAATAGAGGCATTAATCCGGAGCGGCCGCCTACGTCGGTTCATGATTGATAAACTAGGCAAGGACGAACTGCGAAAGGCACGCGAAGAGCCTCCGATCGATCGAGAAATCGCTGGTGAGGTCCGAGTAATATCTGGTGGGATTACCGAAGGAGGAGATTCTTGCTCGTCAAGAAAGGCCCATTCTAGGAAGTTGAAAATGGAGACGCCTATCGAAGTCTTCACTACCAGTCGCTTGGTTGGAAGCCGAACAGACTCTAGAGAGGAGATAATCACCTTCTCAGAAGAGGACAAGGAAGGAGTTCAACATCCCCATGATAACCCCTTGGTTTTCACGATGGTGCTGGCCAATTACCGAGTGCGACGAATATTGATAGACAATGGTAGTTAGCTGACATTTTTTTCTTGAAAGCCTTTGAACAGCTCAACATTTACAAAAGCTTATTAACTCCAGTCAAGTCCCCCCTGGTGGGGTTTGTTGGGGAACGGGTTCAGCCCCTGGGAGCTATCGAGTTACACCTGACCATGGGGACCAGCCCAAACCTATCTACTCGACAGGTAACGTTCCTGGTGGTCGATTTCCCCTCAACGTACAATGCCTTACTGGGGAGAACAGCTCTCAACCGCTTCAAAGCGATTACCTCCACGTCCAGTCTAACCATGAAGTCCCCACCTCGCATGGGGTCGGCCAACTCAGATCTGATCAAATCATAGCAAGGGAACGCTACGCCACCTCTCTTAGAGGGCCAAAGGGCGAGGAATCGCTAACCATTAAGACCTTAGAGTCTTGGAAAGAGAACAAGAGGGAGAGGCTCGAGCCGGTAGAAAAACTCCTAGGCCTCCCCCTCGACGCCAGCCAACTAGACCAAAAGGTGTACGTCAGTACCCTCTTGCCAAAAGCTGAACAGATGCAGCTACTGCAGTGTTTAAGATAGCATCAGAAGGTGTTTGCCTGGACACATGAGGATGCCAGGCATACGAGCAGAAGTCATGGAGCATAGACTCAATGTAAACCCAACTTATTGACCAGTCAAGCAAAGGCCAGGAACTTTTGCCAAGGAACGAAATGAAGTAATCTCGGTGGAAGTCAACAAGCTGCTAGAAGCAAAATTCATCAAAGAGGTATAGTATCCGGGTTGGCTAGAAAATTTCATTCTTGTGAAGAAGCACAATGATAAATGGAGGATGTGTGTGGACTTCATCGATCTGAATAGAGCCTGCCCCAAAGACAACTATCCTTTACGCATAATTGATTAGTTAGTGGACTCCACAGTAGGGCATGAGCCACTCAGCTTCATGGGCGCCTTCTCAAGGTACAACCAAATTAGGATGTACTCAAACGATCAAGAGAAGACATCCTACATCACCGATCGAAGACTATATTGCTATAATGTCATGCCCTTCGACCTTAAGCACGCTGGGGCCACTTACTAGCGTCTAGTGAATCAAATGTTTAGTGAGCAGCTTGGGAGAAATATAGAAGTCTATGTGGATGATATGTTGACCAAAAGTAGAAGGACTGGCGACCATTTGGCTAACCTAAAAGAGACTTTTCAGGTGTTAAAAAAATACGACATGAGGCTGAACCCAGCTAAGTGTTCCTTCGATGTCACTGGGGGTATGTTCATTGGCTTCATAGTGAACCATAGAGGAATAGAGGCTAATCTAGAAAGATCAAGGCAATTCAAGAGATGCACCACCCATGAAATACAGAGGAAGTACAGAAGCTGACCGGCTGAATAGCGACGCTCAATCGGTTCATTTCAAAGGCGACTGATCGATGCCTCCCCATTTTTAAAGTCCTGAGAAAGGCGTTTAAGTGGTCAGAGGAATGTGGAAAGGCATTCGAGGACCTCAAACAATACCTATCCTCATCTCCCTTGCTGTCCTGAACCAATCTGGGTGAAGAGCTATTCTTATACCTTGCTATGTCCGAATCAACGGTGAGTGCTGCTCTGCTCCGAGAGGATTAGGAAAGAATCCAGAGGCTGGTATACTACAGCAGCCGGGCATAATGAGGAGTCGAAGCCAGGTACCCGAGACTGGAAAAGATGGCCTTCACACTAGTCATCTTGGCAAGAAGCCTACGCCCCTATTTCCAATCCCATACTATGGTCGTGCTAACTGATCAACCTCTATGACAGATTATGCAGAAGCCTGATCTTTTGGGACGGCTGGCAAAATGGTCCGTTGAAATGGGGGAATTTAACTTCAGATACTAACCCCGAGCGGCCCTAAAGGGATAAGCCCTCGCCAGCTTCGTAGCAGAATTCACAACAAAAGCAGATCCACCAAGCGTGGAAGTAGTACGTCTCCTCGCGTCGGCTAAGTTTAAGGAGTTTGACGTCGAACGAGTCTGGCATGTGTACGTAGATGGGTCGACCAGTATGGATGCCAGTGGAGAAGGAGTCGTCCTCATATCCCCCCAAAGGAGACACAGTGGAATGCTCGCTCTATTTTTATTTTAAAGCCACCAACAACGAGGCCGAGTATGAGGCTGCCAAATCAAGGTTGAGACCGGCCCGAGTAGTGGGAGCTGAGCAGGTAAAGATCTACAGTAACTCTCAGCTGATGGTCGGTCAAATTCAAGGCGAGTTCGAAGCCAAAGAGGATAGAATGGCAGCCTACCAGAGAATAGCTCAAGCAATAAGCCAAGTCTTCAAGTACTTCTCAATCACGCGGGTGCCAAGGGAAAAGAATCACCGAGCCGATGCCCTGGCCAAGGCCGACTCAGCTCTAGAGGATGAGTTGGACCATAGAACCCCTCTGCAATACCTAGCCGAGTCAGGCTTAGAGTGGATAGAATATGAGATACTAGAAGTTGAAGGAGACCGAGCACGCACAACCTGGAAGGACCCAATTGTGGCGTATCTTAAAGATGGTGTTTGCCTGATTGACCAGGATGAAGCAAGAAAGCTGCGCTATATAGCCAGCCAATACATTATCCTGGATGGGAAACTTTACAAGAGAGGCCTGTCACTCTCACACCTCAGATGCCTTACTAAAGGTGAAGGAGATTACGTCCGAAGGGAAATCCATGAAGGAGTGTGCGGCAACCACATCGGGGAGCGAGCACTAGTGCACAAAGCATTAAGGGTAGGATATCATTGGCCAACTGTAACACGAGATGCCTCTGCCTCAGTAAAGAAATGCGACAAGTGCCAAAGGTTTGCAAACGTGCCGAGACAGCCCCCACGAAAATGACTGTGATCACATCCCCTTGCTCATTCGCCCAGTGAGGGATAGACCTAGTCGGTCCATTCCCGCTCGGGAAAGGGCAAACTAAGTTTGCCATAGTGGCCATTGACTACTTCACCAAATGGGTGGAGGTTGAGCCATTAACTAAGATAACTAAAGCAAACACGGTAAGCTTTATATGGAAGTCCATCGTCTGCAGATTTGGAGTTCTGAAGGCCATTATAAGCAACAATGGGACGCAATTTGACAACAAAAAATCAGGCAGTTTTATGACCAGCTAGGCATCTGAGCGCACTACACTACCCCTGCTCACTCCCAAGCCAATAGTCAAGTAGAGGTGACCAACTGGATTCTCATGAAGATGATCAAGACAAAACTCGAGTAGGTAAAAGGCTTATGGGCAGAAGAATTACCGAGTATCCTATGGGCCTATCGAACGACCACCCGAACAGCCACAGGGGAGACGCCATTCATGATGGCCTTCGGAAGCGAGGCGGTCATACTGGTTGAAATCGGCCTACCCAGTGCACGAGTGACCCAATTTGAAGAGAAGCACAATGAAGAGGGCCTACGGACTAGCCTAGACACCATTAATGAGATACGCGAGCAAATAGCTATCCGAATGGCCGCATACCAGCAAAAGATGAAAAGATACTACGATAAGAGGGTTAAAGGACGAGAGTTCAACGTTGGAGATCTTATTTTGAGAAAGGTGACCTTGGCAACTAAGGACCCTCAACAGGGAAAGTTAGGGCCAAGTCGGGAGGGGCCCTACAAGTGGAGCACCGAGTTCGAATAGGAGTATATCGTCTCAAAGATTTGGCTGGCAAAACCCTGCCACACCCGTGGAACGCAAGCATTTAAGAAAGTACTACCAGTAATGTAACCATTTTTCATCATTAATAAAGACTCAGTTTTAGCAATGCTTCACAAAAAAGTCTACAAAGACCACAGCTAACAGGATGGTCCAGGCTGCCAAGAGCCCGACCAAGGCCTTAGCGAGTTCTAAGCTGCTGGACAACTCGGTCGGCCTCAAGATGGTCTGGACTACCAAGAGCCTGACCAAGGCCTTAAGGAGTTTACGAGCTGCTAGATGGCTCGATCATCTTTAGGATGGTCCGAGCAGTCAACAGCCCAACCAATGCCTTAGCGAGTTTACGAGCTGTTGGACGGTTCGATCAGTTTTAGGATGATTCGAGCTGTCAAGAGCCCGACTAAGGCCTTAGCGAGTTTATGAGCTACTGGACGGCTCGGTCAGCCTTAGGATAGTTCGGGCTATCAAGAGCCCGACCAAGGCCCTAGCGAGTTTACGAGCCGTTGGATGGCTCGATCAGCCTCAGAATGGTCTGGGCTGCCAAGAGCCCGACCAAGGCCTTAGCGGGTTCCGAGCTGCTAGACGGCTCAGTCGGCCTCAAGATGGTCCAGGGTTCTAAGAGCCCGACCAAGGCCTTAGCAAGTTTATGAGCTGCTGGACGGCTCGGTCAGCCTCAGGATGATCCAGGCTGCTAAGAGCCCGACCAAGGCCTTAGCAAGTTTACGAGCTACTGGATAGCTCGATCGGTCTCAAGATGGTCTGGGTTATTAAGAGCCTGACCAAGGCCTTAGCGAATTTTTTGAGCTGCCGAACGGCTCGATCGGCCTCAGAATGGTCCAAGCTGCCAAGAGCCTGACCAAGGCCTTATCAAGTCTTTGAACTGAATGACTTATTCTTCAAGTCCCTGCTCAACTCTCCAATTATTCAGTCGGCCACATAAGAGACAAGCATAGCATAGCTAAGTAAAGAAAAAAGAATAATGGAAGAGACAAGCATAGCAAAAGTTAGTAGGTGTTTAGAAGCAAAATATGCAGAACAAGTTCACAAAGATAAGTTCACAAATTTTGGATTAACCAAGAATTTCCATAAAGTTCATAAAGATCAAAAAATCAAGTCAAGCACGGCCTAAACACGGCTCCAAAATTAAAACAAGAATTAATTTATGTTCCTTATTCGGCCAAAACACAGCCCCACTAACCAAGAGTTAAGAGTAAATGTATACTTTCTTGCCAAAACATGGCCCAAAGTGAGAATGTTTTAAGAGCTAAAGGAAGAAAAAGATCAGGGCGGGGGCTTACAGTGTCGTCGTCCTCGGAAAAGAAAATGGAGAAGTCCAAGTCCTTGAATGTGGCAGTTACGCATGCCTTCATTTTGTCGAAACTGCTCAGATAATACTCGGCTAGTTCAGCGTTGTACTCCTCGGACGACTTGAACTTCTCAACTGCGGCCCCCTCAGCTGTGCCAAGTTGAACAATCAATTCCAGTATTCGCGTTCGGCCAGCCTCCTCACTCATCCTGACGGCGGCAACTTTTGCTTCTAAAGCGAAGACCTTTTGGTTGGCCTCAGTCAGTTCACCTTATATTTTCTCCTCCTTTTAATTCGCCTCGATCAACTGCTCCTTAGTCTTCTCCAGCTCCGTTCCTTTCACAGTCAGTTCGGCCTTAAGACGTTCCACCTCCCCCGCTAGCCTTATCCATTCCTCTTTCAACGAAGTGGCGAGAGCTATGCTATCGCGAAGATTCTTCTCACGCTGGTGCCAATGATTAGAAAGATGGATTAACCACATACAGACCTGTGCAAAAAGAGAGAGAGAGAGAGAGAGAGAGAGAGAGAAGGAATAAGAGACTTTTGTGCAAAGAAGACAAAGTAAACAAGGAAGAAAAATGAATGAACTCACCCGGGTAAGGACAAGTAGGAGTTCTCGGACTATCTTACTAGTAGCAACAGTGTTCAGCATCTCCAAGTCCTCGCCAATGAACCCTTGCATCTTCAAATGAGCAATGTCTAAATCACTCATAATGTCACCAGGAATTTGACTAGAGGAAGAAGGAGGAGGAGTCTAAGCAGAGGAAGAAGGAAGAGCCTACACAGGCACGGCATCAATGGGAAGTGATGGGACATTCATTGTCTCTAGCTTGACGATTGGAAGGTCAAGCGAAGAAGGAGGCTCCAGATCCACCACCTCCTTCTCTGTCGCTCCCTTCTTCGAGGCCACCAGCAAGTCGCGCAGAGTGAGAGCACATAGATTCTTCCCCTTTAGCAGGAATTAGGGTTTTTTATGGGTAGCCAGCTCAGCATCTTCAATAACCCGAGCACAAACCTTAGCCATCAGAGCTTTATCGACCTTTTTTGACATCTCTGATAAAAACAAAAGTATGAGGAAGCAATAAAATAGAAAGACACCTATGAATGGAAATAGAAAGATAATAGACCTCACGGGGGACAGGAGGGCCCAGCAGGTAGGCGCTGAGTTTCTCATTGGTAACCAGCTGGCTGTAAGAGCGATCCTCAAACTGCCTGGCCGCATCCACTCGGCCCTTCACCTCGGCGTCAAGATGAGGCTCGACAGTGATGCTGCCCGACTAAGGGTCACCCCATACCCTTTGAATTCTAGGAACTTGAGGGCCCAGTTCCTCCCAGTCCTGGATTTCCAATTTTTTCCTAGAAATGAAAAAGAATCGACCCTTCCAATGCTTATTCGAAGACGGGCATCCTTGGATGAGTGCCCTATCCTCGAACCTAGACTGAAAATAATACCATCCTAGTTATTTTTCCTTCAGTCGGTAGCAGTGAAGAAATTCCTCAACGA
>JAULJZ010160330.1:0-27003 GCA_032270985.1 Heliamphora pulchella
ATAAGCTAAAGCATGAATTTAAACATAAATGTAATAACTAATAAGCAAAACAAGAATATAATTGAAACAAATACATGGAAATTAACCCGATCACTCCAAAAGAGAGAAGATGGAGCTTGAAGGATCGGGAATCCAAGCGGAATACCTGGATTGTTACGGAATCCTCAAATTAGGGGAATGTGCTCCAATGCTCCAATCCTCAGGTAGTGATCCAAGCTAGGGTTGTAGGGCTTCGGAGACTCGGCTTACGGTATTTCGGTAGGGCTTCGGCGTCGGGGCTCGAAATTACTCGGCGTCTCGGTAGAATTTCTCTCACTAAACCTCTCTCTAATTTTCTGTCCTTGAAAACGTACCAGAGGTACGGTATTTATAGAGCATTTCAACTAATGAGATGTTGACACGTTTTTAGACACGTTAGGCCATTTGAAGTTGGCGGCCGCCGCAATGCAAGTTGGCGGTCGCCGTGTTTAAACTGGCGGTCGCTATGTTGGAAAAAGGTTCCACAAGGTTCTATTGGCGGTCGCCACAATGGAGTTGGCGGTCGCCATGTTTAGGAATTGCTTAGACAACAAGTTATTGGTTTTGAAGGTTTTTAATAGTTAAGGTTCAAATTCCGAACTTAGATCACTTCCCGAGGATCGAACTGAAGCACTTGTTCCACCTGTTTTCATCATCGGATCCACCTTAAGATTGGGTGGGGTCAAATTGGGGTGCCTATAATAAGGATATCACGTATGAGGAGCGTCCTGTGAAGATTCTAGATACGAATGTACAAGTGTTACGGGAGAGAACGATTGCTTATGTCAAAGTACTAGGCTTCATCATGGGGTTGAGGAAGCGACTTGGGATCTTGAGTCTGGGGTTCGTGCTAGATACCCGGAGTTGTTTACCTCGTGACCTTATAGTGAATTTCGGGGGCGAAATTACTTAAGGGAAAGAGTTGTGAGACCATGTACCGTTTCATTTTGATATATATGCATATTCGGTGTTTTTCAACATGTTTTGGCGTTTTCGCTTTAATATGTTTATATGCGTTTTGATGCATATTTTGGTTAAAATAAGCATACGGGGTTGGTCCCGGGGACTGCGGGGAGTTATGGTGAGAATTTCAAAATTTAAAAAAAAAAAGATATTTTGGAGGCCTATAAATATCTGAAGTTAGATATTTTCAAAAGATATTTTCGAAACTTAACAACTAAGTTTCTTCCCTTTTCTTTCTGCCTTCTCTCTAACTTCTCGGGAGCTCAGGGCTTGATTTTTGACGGACCAACTGCCGATCCTTGTTATAGGCATCGTGCTCTACGCATCCATCCGGACGAAATTTTATTTTGACGAAGCTCGATTTTGCACGTAGATCGAGGCATCGACTCTTTGACTCACCGAGGTAGGATTCTAGACTGTATAGATGTTTAAGGGTGCTATATGTAATCTTGTGTTGTTTCACCATTTAAAAATGCATAAAAAAGGTGATTTATGATTTGAAAAATTGGGTTTGTAACTTAAAATCATTTTTTGTCATTTTCGGCGGATGAAAATGTGTTTCGAGAGTTTCCTTCCGAGGTTTTGGTGTAAGGCTTGGACGTATGGATGTTCGAGGGTGTTTGATGAGTGTTTAGAGGCTTGATTTGAGGCTTGGAGTCAAAAACGGTAGCTTAAAACATTTTCTGGGCAGGATCAGTCGACTGGATCATAATTTCAGTTGACTGGATCATCATTTTGGGCATTCAGTCGACTGGACCTGGGAGGTCAGTCGACTGAAATTGCTTCTGTTTTGATTCCCTTTTTCCAGAGAGTTTTTCAGTCGATTGGGGGCTTGGGCCAGTCGACTGGGGTCCTGTGTGGGCTGCTGGTGTTGTTTTGGTTGTTCGGTGGTTGGGTTTTGGTTTTCCTCTCTTTCCTCGAATGGTTTTGAGGCGATGGATTCATGAGAATCGCGTTGCAAAGGTTGGTTTTAAAAAGGATGGTGTGAAAAAAGGAGTTTTTACAAAAGCTTTGGAAAATATATTTTCTTTTAGGGGTCTGGAGCTGACCTTTGGGGTTGGGGCTCAACCTTGAAAACTTTTGATAAAAGTCTGTGTTTTTACATACCTGTTGATCTCCATGGTAGATGGATTGGATCCCCTTTTTATACATATGTTGTATAGCTTTGAAACTCATGTTTTTACATGTTCTGTTTGATCTCCATGTTAATGGATGGATCTATATGTTTGCTTGATCTCCATGTTGATGGATGAATCTTGGTATAAATGTGAAAAACGTTTTAGTTTTGTAAAATGATTCTCTAGATGTACCGGGATAATGAGTATTTGGCACTAGTTTCCCTCTGTGTAAGTCCAAAAACATGCGCAGAGTAGGTGCTTTGTACCTTTAGGCTAGTCCCCATAAACTAAGCAGTTGGGTGCTTTGTACCCTCGGGTTTCGGGCCCGTAAATTAAGCTTTTACGTTGTAGTGGCTTTGTATAGAACTTGCATTTACCTAACCGGTCCTACGATGTGTAGGGATTGGGTAAAGGAGCAGGAGTCTGTAGTTGCTACATCTGTCCCCTTGTGACAGAGTTGGTACATAGGATTCTTTTTATCTTTTTCCTCGGCTACGTGGCCTGAGTGGAGCATACTATTTTACAGGTTTATTTTCCTCGGCTGTGTGTGTGTTCCGAGTGGAAAATATATTTTCTCTTTCCTCAGTTGTGTGATCCGAGTGGAAAGCAACGTTTTGATTACAGTTTTCTTTAACTATTATTTGCATTAGTTATAATGCCTAGTTTTACTTGTGGTTTTCGAGACAAAAAACTTTTTTGGGCTTTGTGATTGAGTTAGCTCCCACCATATGATTGCATATCCTTCATTACAGCTTTATAGTATATTTCTTTTGAGCTTTGGCTCACGGTGTGGAATTTTTGCTGTAAAACCATTTTCAGATTTGGAGGTTGATGATAGTGAGGAGTTGATCTAGTGGTGCCCGTAGTGGTGGAAGACTCTAGTAGTTTTCCTTTTTGTATGCCTGTTTGAAGGCACGTTTGTACGCCTCTGGGCAATATACTTATGCATGATACCGGATGTTTACTGTTTATGAGAGATGCGTGTTTGGTTTTCATTTGATTTCAACAGGTGGATTTGAATGTATGAAAACTTATTTTCATAAAACTGGTGTTTGGTGGATTTTCACGTGACCCCGAGTTTTGGGGCGTGACAATAAGCCTATATCTATGGTGCCGATTAAATATCTTAAAATACATTTAACTGCTTTTAGATGAGATTCTTTAGGTAAGGCTTGAAACCAAGTGCACATGCACACATTGAACATTATATCGGGTCTAGTTGTAGTTAAATATAGTAAACAACCAATCATACCTCGGTAGAGCTTAGTGTCTATCGGTTTTCCTTGCTCATCTTTGTCAAGTTTGGTTGAGGGGCTCATGGGTGTTCCTAAGGCCTTTCCTTCTTCCATGTTAAATCTTTTGAGCAAGTCCCTTATGTATTTTGATTGGTTCAAAAATGTCTTGTTCTTGGCTTGTTTGATTTGAAGCCTGAGGAAAAATGTGAGCTCCCCCAGTATGTTCATCTCAAATTTCTTTTGCATACAAATTGAAAAATCCTTGCACAAATTTTTGTTAGTGGCACCAAAAATGATATCATCAACATATATCTGAACTATGAGCATGTCATCATTTTCCATTTTGATAAAGAGTGTTGTATCAACTATTCCTCTAGTAAAACCATTTTCTAATAAAAAGCCATTTAATCTTTCATACCAAGCTCTAAGGGCTTGTTTTAGACTACATAAAGCTTTTGATAATTTAACGACATGATGTGGATGATGATAATCTTCAAAACCCGGTGGTTGTTCCACGTAAACTTCTTCATTTATAAATCTATTTAAAAATGAACTTTTTATATTCATTTGAAAAAGTTTAAAATTTTTATGAGATGCATATGCAACCAACATGCGAATGGCTTCTATTCTAGCTATCGGTGTATACGTTTTATCAAAATCTATGCCTTCTTCTTGGTTATAACCTTGTGCAACTAATCTAGCTTTATTTCGGACAACAATGCCATTTTCATCCTTTTTATTTCTATAAATCCATTTAGTTCAAATTATAGTGTGGTCATTAGGTCTAGGGACTAAATTTCAAATTTTATTTCTTTCAAATTAATTTAATTCTTCTTGCATCGCCATAGTCCAAGATTCATCTTCTAACGCATCATTTATGTTTTTAGGTTCTTCTTGGGATAGAAATGCAAAGTAATTACAACGATTTTTAAAAGAGGATCGAGTGGTTACCCCACGTGAAGCTTCACCTATGATTTGATCCATAGGGTGACCTTTCACTATCTTCCATTCCTTTGACAAATCTTCTTGGTTCTCTTGATTTAGAGCATGGTTATTTGAAGGAGCATGATCTTCGATGCCTTTTCCTTTATCTTCTTTGATTTGCAAGTCCTCCATTCCTTTGCTAATTTCTATATCATCATCATTTAGAAGCTTGGGAGAGAAAGGGTTAACCTCATCAAAAGTTACATGAATAGATTCAACTAATGTCATGGTTCTCTTATTATATACTCTATATGCATAGCCAACAAAAATGCCTTTATTAGATTTTGAATCAAATTTGCCTAAAACATCTTTATCATTTAAGATAAAACATTTGCAACCAAAAACATGAAAGTACGAAATGTTGGGCTTTCTTTCATTCCATAGCTCAAAAGGAGTTTTATTTAAATGAGGCCTAATGTAAACTCGGTTCATTACATAACAAGCAGTGCTGACTGCTTCCGCCCAAAAGTACTTAGGCAATTTATGTTCATTTAACATAGTTC
This sequence comes from Heliamphora pulchella, assembly GCA_032270985.1. Taxonomy (NCBI): domain Eukaryota; kingdom Viridiplantae; phylum Streptophyta; class Magnoliopsida; order Ericales; family Sarraceniaceae; genus Heliamphora; species Heliamphora pulchella. The sequence continues at coordinate 4,822 of JAULJZ010160330.1, forward strand.
AAGCCATTTCTTGTAAAGATCGATTCTTCCTCTCTACAACCCCATTTTGTTGAGTAGGTCGAGGAGCCAAAAAGTTATGAGAGATACCACTTTGATCACAAAAATTTTCAACATCTTTATTTTTAAATTCTCCTCCTCTATCATTACAAATGTGCAAAATGGAATATCCCTTTTTATTTTGAATCTTTTTACAAAGTTTAGCAAAAACATGACTTACTTCACGTTTAAATGTAAGAAATAGTACCCAAGTGAATCTTGAAAAGTCATTAACTATGACAAATGCATAGGATTATCCACCAATACTTTGAACTTGAGTAGGACCGAATAAATCAAGATAAAGTAATTGTAATGGTCTACATGTAGAGATTTCTTGTTTCTTTTTTAAACTAGTTTTGGTTTGCTTACCAAATTGACAAGCATCACAAACTTTGTCTTTAAGGAACTTGGTTTTAGGTAACCCTTTGACCAACTCGTTTTTGACAAGTTTCAAATGGAGATCCATGCTAGCGTGACCTAGCCTCCTATGCCATAGCCAACTTGTTTCATTTATAGTGGAAAAACATTTGATATTTTGGGAATCCAATTTTTCAAATTCAATAGTATAAACGTTTTCAAAACGATTTGCAACAAATAAAACTTTATGTTCTTTAGTGTTTTCCACGATGCAAGTATCATGCATAAAAGTTACACTAAATCCTTTATCACATAATTAACTTATGCTTAAGAGATTATGTTTTTGGCCATCAACAAGAAGTCTATTATCAATGAAAAGGGAAGGCTTCTTATTGACCTTACCTACACCGATGATTTTACCTTTTTTGTTGTCTCCAAAAGTTACATAACCTTCATCCTTAGGTGTTAAGCTTGGGAATTTGGATTTATCACCCGTCATTTGTCTTGAGCATCCACTATCTAAGTACTATTTTTCTTTTGAGGAGGAGGATTTCAAGCACAACTATAAGACAATTTATGTCATGCCCCAAACACTAGGATCACGCGAAAGCCCGCCAAAACACCGTTTATGAAAATATACAACAGTTGAATAAAAGAGTACCCAAGGTTCATCTCTCATAAATAGTAAACATACAGTTCCATACATGCATAAATATATCACCTAAAGGCGTACAAAACTCGCCATCTGAAATAGGCAATGCATGTAAAACTACATGCCTCAAAAATAGGAAAAACTACAGCAATTCTTCCGCTACCACGGGTATCTAGGTCAACTCCTCATGTTCACCTATACCTAAAAAAGGTTTTGCACAAAAGCTCACACCGTGAGCTGAAGCCCAATAGAAATAGACTATAAAACTTTAAAGCAAGTTATGCAATCATAAGCATAAGGACTCAGTCACAGGAGCCAAAAAGGGTTTTCCAACCTGAAAATCACCAGTTTTTCATCCTCAAAACTATGCATATCATCCTAACAGATATCAAGCCATAGCTATATGAAAAACAATAATCAAAACCTGATTTCTTGCCTAGATCACACAACCGAGAACAAAAACGATATTTTCCCACTCGAAACACACAACCGAGGAAAATAAAATGATAAAATAGTTTGCTCCACTCGGGTCACACAGCCGAGGAGAATATAATAAAATGAAATCTTATGTACCGACTCTGCCACACACATAGACAAAGGTAACAACTATAGACTCTTGCTCATTACTCTAAGACCACCACCTAGTGCCTGCTACGTAATGACAAGTTCTATACGGAGTCACAACAACAAAGCCACTCACGTGGCAACCGGCTCTTTTACGCATTGCCACGACCAATGGAAAGAGCTTCTAAGGAGCGTAGCGAACCTACTCTACGCACATTTTTGGACTTCCACTAAGGAGCAATAGAAGCCCAACTCGAAACACCCACTGTCACGGTACATCTATAGAAAATCATTTGAAAACCATTACGTAGCTCAACTACGAAAACAAACGTAAAATAGTTATATACCACTTGTATAAAAGAGATCCAATCCATCACCCATGGAGATCAACAAGCATGTATAAACATACTCCCGTCAACATTTTAAAAGCTGAGACTCAACCCCAAAGGTTAGCTCCAAACCTCTAAAACATGTTTTCAAAGCCACCTTTTTGAAAACCACGGATACCCACACATTTGGAATATGAAACGGCTAACATCCATCTCCAAGATTTAGTCAAGGGACCTCACAAATCCATCAACTAAACACCACTCGAGGAAAGCTAATCTCAAGAACATCAAAAATATCAAAACTGTTCAGACCGCTCGATCGGTAATGGGACCGCTCGATCGGTCAAGGGACTGCTCGATCGATCTCAAACCAGTCTCCATTTCTCAAAAATAGTAATAGGTTTTTCAACTTTAAAACTTATTTAAACTCAAAATCAAAGCCTCCAAGAACCTATTTTGATATCCACGAGCATATCTAAACCCAAGACTATCATAAAACCTCGAAAGGGATTCTCAAAATCCAATTTCATCTAACTGAAACAACGAAAATGGTTTTAAAGCAAAAACCCATTTTATCGACCATAAACCACCTTTTTCATTCATTTTTAAATGGTGAAACAGCATGTGATTACACATAGCACCCTTTAACAACTATATAGTCTAGGATCTTACCTCGGTGAGTCAAAAACTCGACGTCTTGATCGACGTGTAAAACTGAACTTCACCGGAATACAATTTTGTCTGGATAGATGCGTAGACCACGATACCAATAACAAGGATTGGCCGTTGGATCGTCAAAAATCAAGCCCAAGGCCCCCGAGAAGTTAGAGAGAAGGCAAAGACAAAACGAGAAAACTTAGCTTGTAAATTTTGAAAATATCTTTTGAAAATATCTAACTCCAGATATTTATAGGGCTCAAAAATATCTTTTTTTTAAATTTTTTTTAAAAATAGCGCAGCAACTCCCAACGGCCTTGGAAACTAACCCCACATGCATATCTAAGCCGAATCATGCATCAAAACATATATAAACATGAATGAACACGTCGAATATATATAACTCAAAAAGAAACAGAACAGGGTCTCACAACTCTCCCCCCTTAAGGAATTTTTCCCCCGAAATTCACAACAAGGTCACAAGGTAAACAACTTCGGGTATCTCACACAAACCCCAGACTCAAGCTCCCACGTCACTTCCTCATCCCCATGATGAAGCCATAGGACCTTGACATAGGCAATGGTTCTTCCCCGTAACACCTGTTCCTTTGTATCACGAACCTTCACTGGACACTCCTCATAAGTGACATCCTCATCAACCCTCAGTTCGGCCCTATCTAACACATGTGAAGGATCAGGCTCATACCTCCGAAGCATAGAAACATGGAACACATTATTCACAGATGCCAACTTCGGTGGCAAAGCCAGACGGTATGCTACCACGCCAATCCATTCCAAGATCTCAAAAGGTCTAATAATGCATGGTGATAGCTTCCCGCTACAACCAAACTTCATCAAACCTCTATGTGGCGAGACCTTCAGAAACACGTGATCTCCCACTTCAAACTACAAAGGTCGCCTCCTCTGATCTGCATAACTCTTCTGGCGGCTCTGAGCTGTCACAAGGCGTTGGAAAATAACGACAATCTTCTTTGTCGTCTCCCGCACCAAGTCGGGTCCTAAGACTGTGGTCTCTCCCACATCTGTCCAACACACTGGTGACCTACACGGCCTACCATACAAAGCCTCATACAGTGCCATCCCAATACTGGACTGATAGCTGTTGTTGTATGTATACTCTGCCAACGGTAGGTGATCCTCCCACGAACCCCTGAAATCAAAGACATAAGCCCTCATCATATCTTTCAAAATCTGTATAGTCCTCTCAGACTGACCATCTGTCTGGGGGAGAAAAGCAGTACTGAACATCAACATTGTCCCCAAAGCCTCCTAAAGACTCTGCCAAAAGCGTGATGTGAAGCGCGTGTCTCGATCAGAAACAATAGACACTGGCACACCGTGTAAGTGGACTATCTCTCTGACATGCAATCTACTCAATCGGTCCACCAAATCCTTCACACGAACGGGGAGGAAGTGTGCAGACTTCGTCAACCTATCAATCACAACCCATATGGCGTTATGTCCTTTAGGTGACCGAGGACGTCCTAACACAAAGTACATGGTGACGTCCTCTCACTTCCACTCTGATATCGGCACCGGCTGTAACAATCCTGTCGGTCTTTAATGTTTTGCCTTTACCTTATGACAGGTTAGGCACCGAGAAACAAATTGAATCACATCCTTCTTCATTCCTATCCAACATAGCTGACGGCGTAAGTCATGATACATCTTTGTACCTCCAAGATGTAATGCAACGCGAGAATGATGATACTCACGTAGTATATCAGTACGGCATAACTCTGGCACAAACAACCTCCCAGCCAATCTCAAACCCTGATCAGAACTCACAACCCATCCCGTAGTATCCTCTCCGCTGGCAACACGATCTCGTATCATCTGAGCCTCCTGATCCGTCTGTATGATATCTAATACACGTGCAATCAACGCAGGTCGTGAAACTATAGGAAATAAGGTGGCACCCGCCGCTGTCTCCCTGAGACACAGATTAAACTCCCTAATTTCTCAAAGTATGCCCCACTCGTGTATAGCCACAGAAGCTAACGACCCATGAGATCTCCTGCTGAGAGCGTCAGCCACAACATTGGCTATCCCTGGATGATACTGCAAGTTAAAATCAAAATCTTCCAAGAACTCCATCCATCGTTGTTGGTGCCAGTTTAGGTATTTCTACAAAAACGAGTATTTCAAGCTCTTGTGGTCGGAGAAAACCTCGAAGTGCTCACCATAATGATAGTGATGCCATGTCTTCAAGGCAAAGACCACGGCTGCCAATTCCAGATCGTGTGTTGGGTAGTTCTTCTCATGCGTCTTCAATTGTCGAGAACCATAGGCTATAACCTTACCTCCTTGCTTCAGAACACAGCCAAAACCGTCATGTGATGCATCACAGTACACTGTATACCCCAAGCCTCGCTCTGGAATAATCAACACTGGTGCGCTAGTCAACCTTGTCTTCAACTCCTGGAATGCCGACTCACAGGACTCACTCCAGACAAACACAACTCCCTTCCGTGTCAGACGCATCATCGGCGCGATAAGTTTCGCAAAATCCTTCACAAACCGCCGATAATTACATGTTAAACCCAGAAAACTACAGATCTCGAAGACATTCTTCGGTTGCTCCCATCCCCTCACAGCATTAATCTTCGATGAATCCACTGCTACTCCGTCTGTCGACACTACGTGTCCAAGAAATCTCACCTTAGATATCTAGAACTTACACTTCTCGAACTTTGCATACAAGCGATGCTCTCTCGGAAGCTGTAGAACGATACACAGATAGTTCTCATGCGCCTCCCTAGTATGTGAATAGATAAGAATATCATCCACAAACACCACCACAAAACTATCCAGATAAGGATGAAAGATCCAATTCATCAAACCCATAAATGTAGCAAGAGCATTCGTCAAGCCGAACGGCATAACCAGAAACTTGTAGTGACCATAATGAGTCCGAAAGGCAGTCTTCGCTATGTCCTCGTCCCTAATCCTCAATTGGTGATATCCTGATCTCAAGTAAATCTTCGAGAAGCACCTCGACCCCTTCAACTGATTAAATACTCGGGCGTACAAACCCCTTATCCAACAACTCCTAAAGCTGTACCTTGAGTTCACGCAACTCAGCTGGTGCAAAATGATAAGATGACACAGATATGGGAGCAGCTCCTAGAACCAGATCAATAGAGAACTCTACCTCACGGCTTGGTGGTAACTCGAACAGATCATCGAAAAAGACATCAGGATAGTCGCAAACCACCGAAGGTAACTCTTCTCGAACTCTAACCACCTCATCCGACACAAGAGCTGAAAAAAGGAAGCCCAAGTTGCCTTGGTTCCGCACAACACCGAGCATAGATACCAAACCCTTATCCCAGTCACCCACAAAACAAAAGCAATCTCCCGCAGGTGTACAAATCGTTACCCTCCGTCGATCGCAATCGATAAAGGCACGATAGGTGGTCAGCTAATCCATCCCTTGGATGACATCAAACGTGGTCATGTCTAGAATGATAAAGTCAAACTCTAAACAACAACCGGCGACCTCCAAAACACAGGATCTACAGACACGACTCAACACCACATTCCCGCTGACTGGGTTCTCCACGCTCACAGCACTACCCAACAGGTCTGTTTTCAACCCCAGTGCAGATGCAAAAGTAGATGACATAAATGAATGCGATGCTTCTGTGCCGATAAGAACACTGGATCATGATTTATAGACTAGAAGAGTACCTCGAATCATGGATGTGGTAGCAGCAGCATCGGGACGACCGGTGCTCTAGATGAACTGGGGTCTGTAAGAACATATGCTCTGGCCTGTCCACTACGGCCCTGAACTGTAGACTGTCTACCCGGCTGTACTGAGGCTTTCCCTTCTGCAACTCTAGATGGCTGACGTCCCTGAGCAGATGGAGTAATAGATGCTCCAGCTGTACTTCGCATACTCCCTCCTCTGGGGCAGTTCTTACGGATGTGCCTGGACTGGTCGCACTCAAAACATACCACTGAATCCCTCCCCTGCACCTGAGACGATGACTGCGCCTGAATAGTTACTGTACTCTGGCATTCTGTCGCACGATGCCATGGCCGTCTGCATCGATGGTAAATGAGCTCCCCCTGCTCTGACCTTCCCGTTGAGACTACGAGAGGTGTGGATGCAGAAAAATGTGGCTGGTACGACCCCATTGGATAAGAACTCATATAAGATGTCCGTTGACACTTGTCCTTGCGTCCCTAGGATTGTGCACGTCCCCCGTCCTGCTGACTCTTACTATCTCTGTCTCTGCCGTCTCGTTCAGGGTGTCATCCACTTTCATGGCAGTCTCCACTAATTTTGTAAAGACCTGCATCCTGAATGCCGCCACTCTTTCTCGAATAGCGGGCCTCAAACCCCTCTCAAACCTCTTTGCCTGAAATTCACCAGTAGACACAATCTCCTGTGTGAACCGGGATAGGCTAGTGAACTCAGCCTCATACTGAACCACTGTCATATTCGCATGAGTAAGAAATAGGAAGTCCTCTCTGTAGCGGTCCCTCAAAGTCGTCGAAAAGTATTTCTCTAGAAATACCTTTGTGAATGCCTCTCAAGTGCCTCCCACCGTAGTCCTGGCAAACTTCCACGACTTGTGAGCACTCCCCCTCAGTTGGAAGGCAGCAAAAGTAACCCTCAGATCATCTTCTTCTATCTGAAGTGTATCCAAGATCCTGGTAACCAGCTCCATCCATTCAGTGGTCACTGTGGGATTGGGATCCCGAGAAAAGGTAGGAGGGTCCAGACGTCAGAACTCGCGTATTGCGATGGTCACCCTCGGTTCAGGTACACTCTCTCTTCCCCTAGAGGCCTCAGCCAGCTGCAGGATGGAGCATACCATCTCACGCAAAAGATTAACTCCACCAACAAGTCCTTGGGGTGCAGTAGCATCCCTAATATATGGGATTGGAACATCCATTCAGCCAGAACCACGGCCACAGCCTCGACCATGGCCTCGTCCTCCCCACGTGAACATAACTCTATACGAAAGCAACATAACAGGATAAGCGTCCATACAACATGTTATTGCTGATGTAAAGGACATAATACACATAAGCATGCTAACACATAGCCACTTAAGATCATGTCAACACATCTTACATACTGAGGAGAACCGACAAGAATGACACGTCCCTTTGGATAACCTACTTAGATTCCATACTAGAAATCAGATCTGCAAAACGTGTCTCTAACTTGGGTCCCAAGTTTGTTAATCCAAACGCCCGAAGGCAAGACTAATCAATCCTAAGGTTCAACCTCCATACTCACGTATACACAACCATCATGCTACATAGGCTATCATGCTTATGTTAGAAAACTCTTAAACACATGCAATCAAGCACACGCACATCCTCATAAGGTGATGTATCCTCTTTTCCATGGCTCTTAGGTATTCGAACCCAGAGCTCTGATACCAAGTTGTCGCACCCCAAACACCAGGGTAACGCGAAAGCCCACCAAAACACCGTTTATGAAAATATACAATAGTTAAATAAAAGAGTACCCATGGTTAATCTCTCATAAATAGTAAACATGCAGTTCCACAGATGCATAAGTATATCGCCTGAAGGTGTACAAAACTCGCAATCTAAAACAGGCAACGCATGTAAAACTACATGTCTCAAAAATAGGGAAAAATATAACAAGTTTTTCGCCACCACAGGTATCTAGGTTAACTCCTCATGTTCACCTATACCTGAAAAAAGTTTTGCACAAAATCCCACACCGTAAGCCGAAGCCCAATAGAAACAAACTATAAAGCTGTAAAGCAAGTTATGCAATTATAAGCATAAGGACTCAACCACATGATCCAAAAAGGGTTTTCCAACCTGAAAATCACTAGTTTTGCATCTTCAAAACTATGCATATCATCCTAACAGATATCATGCCACAGTTATATGAAAAACAATAATCAAAACCTGATTTCTCGCCCGGATCACACAACCAGGAACAAAAACATTATTTTTCTACTCGAAACACACAACCGAGGAAAATAAAATGATAAAACAGTTTGCTGCACTCGGGTCACACAACCGAGGAGAATATAATAAAATAAAATCCTATGTACCCACTCTACCACACACACGGACAAATGTAACAACTATAGACTCTTGCTTATTACTCTAAGACCACCACCCAGGGCCTGCTAAGTAATGACAAGTTCTCTACGGAGTCACAACAACGAAGCTACTCACGGGGTAACCGGCTCTTTTACGAATTCCCACGACCGATGGAAAGAGCTTTCAAACCACGTTCACGGGGATTAACCCTAAGGATCGTAGCGAACCTACTTTGCGCACGTTTTTGGACTTCCACCAAGGAGCAATAAAAGCCCAACTCAAAACACCCACTATCACGGTACATCTATGAAAAATCATTTCAAAACCATTAGAAGGAACTTAGTTTTCGTTTCTAGATTGGTTAAAGATGTATATTTAATTTATTTTAATAACTCTGTGGTTATTAAGGATATTAAACGAGTTATCTATTCTGGTACATTGGTGGATGATTTTTATGTTATTACTTCAATCTCTCCTACACTGCAACTAATTTAATTGATTAACACATCTAATTTTCCATATATTTTCCATATAAGAGAAAGTTTTCTTCTTTAATGAACCAAACGTTTCTTTGGCGCTTACGCTTGGGTCATATTAATCTAAAAAGAATAAACAGATTGGTAGCAAATAGACCTTTGAGTTCTTTAAAAGTAAAGGCACTTCTAGTATGTGAATCTTACTCAAAGGGTAAGATGTCCAAGAGGCCTTTTTCGGCCAAAGGCTATAAAGCTAAAGAACCGTTGGAACTGGCTCACTCTGATGTGTGTGGTCCTATGACAATCTAAGCTAGAGGTGGCTTTGAGTACTTCGTTAGTTTCATTGACGACTACTCAAGGTATGGATATATTTACCTGATGCACCGTTAGTCTGAATGCTTTGAAAAATTCAAAAAATTCAAGGCGGAGGCAGAAAAACATCTGGCTAAAAGTATCAAATCACCACGATCCGACCGTGGTGGGAAATACCTCTTTGGAGAGTTTAGGGATTACCTGTTATCAGAAGGGATTATATCCCAATTGATTGCACCAGGCACTCCACAGCAGAATGATGTAGCAAAAAGAAGGAATATGACTCTTATGAAAATGGTAAGGTGCATGATGAGTTATTCAGGTTTACCCGATTCATTTTGGGGACTCGCTATAGAGACATCGGTATATATTCTGAAATTGGTACCTTTTAAGTCAGTACCTTCTACTCCCACAGAATTGTGGATCGGGTTGAAACCTAGTTTGAAACATATTCGAATTTGGGGATGTCTAGCACATGTGCTGAAAGAAAACGCAGATAAGTTGGAACCAAGGACAGAAGTCTGTTTCTTTGTGGGATATCCCAAGGAAACAAAGGGTGGTCTATTTTATAATTTTAAGAATCAAAAGGTCATTGTTAGCACCAATGCCCGATTCTTAGAAGAGAATTATATTATAGATCACAGGCCCAAAAGCAATATTGTTCTGAAAGAATTGAGAGGAAATACAAGTAGAATAGAAGAGGAACCACAAGCCACTGATATCACATTGCCTCGTTATAGTTGGAGGATTATCGAGACAAGTGCAAATCAAGAACATGGTGCTGATGCGCAGGGTTCAGATTCTGCACAGCGTGTTACTGCTAGTATATAGACATAGGTAGTGCCTCGTCATAGAGGGAGGGTTGTTCATCAAACTAATAGGTATATGTTCTTAGGAGAGTCTTTTGATAAGATCCTGACAGAACTAGATACCGAGCCCTGTAACTATAATGAAGCACTTTAGGACAAAGATGTAGATATTTGGCAAAGGGCTATGAATTCAAAGATGGAATCTATGTATTCTAATAAAGTTTAGGAATTTATAAAGGGATAAAACCCATCGGATGCAAGTGGATCTACAAGAGGAAGAGAGGAGTAGATGGGAAGGTTTAAACCTTCAAAGCTAGGTTTGTTGCTAAAGAGTTCACTCAGAAAAAAGAAATTTATTATGAGAAAACCTTTTTGCCGGTAGCTATACTTAAGTCTATCCGAATTCTCTTATCCATTGCTGCTCATTTCGATTACAAAATTTGACAAATAGATGTCAAGACAGCTTTTCTTAGCGAAAGTCTTGACGAGTGTATCTATATGATACAACTAGATGGATTCATTGGAAAGGGCCAGGAGCTATGTTGCGCAAGTTTAAGAGATCCATTTATGAACTTAAGCAGGCATCGAGGTCTTGGAACACTCAGTTTGATCAAGCCACAAAGTCTTATGGTTTTGATCAGAGTTTAAATGAGTCCTGTGTGTACAAGAAGCGTGGCGGAAGCATAATGATCTTCCTAGTACTTTATGTAGACGATATCTTGCTCATTGGGAATGATGTGGGGGGGGCATTATCTACGGTTAAAGTATGGTCATCTGGGCAGTTTGATGTGAAGAATTTGGGAGAAGCCAGTCACGTCCTTGGGATCAAGCTCGAGCGAGATTGAAGACAAAGGATGTTAGGCTTATCACTAGCAAAGTGTATCGATGATATCCTTGCTCGTTTTAGCATACAGATTCCAAGAAATGATTTCTCCCTTTCAGGCATGGAATCACTCTATCCAAGAACCAGTGTCTTAAGACACTTGATGAGATAGAGAAGATGAAGGCAGTTCCTTATGCTTCGGTAGTAGGAAGCCTCATGTATGTTATGTTTTGTACTAGACCCGACATCTGCTTCACCGTTGGCATGGTTAACAGATATCAGTCTAACCTAGGACAGAAGCATTAGACTGCAATAAAGAATATAATCAAGTGCCTAAAAAGGACTAGGAATTATATGTTGGTTTACCAGGCAGACAGTCTAGTACCTTTGGGGTACACAGACTTAGATTTCTAATCTGACAAGGATTCCCGTAAGTCTACCTCAGGATATGTGTTTACCTTAGGAGGTGGAGCTATAAGTTGGAGGAGTATCAAGCAATCTTGCATTGCTAATTCCACCATAGAGGCCGAGTACGTGGCAACTTCTGAAGGAGCCAAGGAGGCCATTTGGCTCAGGAACTTTCTGTTGGATCTAGAGGTGGTCCCTTCATGTTAGACCTCGACCTATTTTTTTTTTTTGGAATGTTTAAGTGTTGATGGAGTTGGAGTTAACACTTATTTTTGGAGATGTTTTCAGTGAGTATTTTGAGCTGGGGATATGCATGAAAGATATGTTTGGAGGAGAAAAATGAGGTTTTAAGGAATGTTCGGCCTTATTCCTTTCTTCATTTTTTCACCCAGCGACGGCTACTCAAGTGGTGGCTTGTCCACTCGAGCGAGGGTGTGGCAGAGTGTTATGTTGGTAGGGGACCGCTTGAGCGGTGGTTGAGCGCTCGAGCGGTGACAGCCTGGCGGGAGATTCTATAAATATCAGACCCTTGCGAAATATTTTGGAAAAGTTAACTTCTAAGCTAAGTTTCAATTTTCTCTAACTTCTCGGGGGCTTGGGGCTCGATTTTTTACGATCCAACAGCAGATTCTTAGTATCCTCATGGTGGGCTACGCTTTCATCTGTACAAAATTTTATTTCAACAAAGTTCATTTTGCATGTGGATCGAGGCATCGAGCTTTTGGCTCAACGAGGTAGAATCCTAGACTATGTTGTCTTTAAAGGGTGCTACGTGTAATTATATGTATTTTTACCGGTTAAAAATGCATGAAAAATCAATTTCTATTTCAATAAAATTAGGTTTTGGTTTAAAAGGAGTTTTGTGTTGATTTCGGTTGGATAGAATCGGGTTTGGAGTGTTCCTGTCGAGGTTTTGTACTAGTTTTAGGTTTAAGTACATCCAAGGGTGTCGAAAAGGTGTTTGAAGGCTTCGATTTGAGGTTGAGATTGTGGTTTGTAAGTGTTTGAAAGTTTTGGAGCTTAGAACTCAAAACAAGAAAAATATGGGTTTTTCTCAGGTGCTTGCTCGCTCGAGCGCCCTATGTCCACTCGAGCAGACTGGCTACGCAGGGCCATTTTCTTTTGATCATATCTCCCTCATTCGGACTCAGAATTAGGTCATTTGTATACTCAAATTGAAGCACCGGAAGTCTTCTTTCCAATGATACCTCCCGCACAATAAAATTCATTTTGTAGAAAAAGTTATGATCAAAATAGTGAGGATATGTCAAAATTTCTTAACCGTTTTTCATCTGTTTCTGGCCAAATGTCTTTGAAAAGCTTATTTTTCATCCTTAGTGGAACTTTTTATCAAATTTCTTGTTCCTTGGGAGTTGGTTGTGGGTGTTTCATGTGACTCGGGTGTCGGGGCATGATAGTGGCGGTTGGCAAGTTACGCTACGCGTAGTTATATGCTTTTTCACCAGTTGAAATCATTTATATATCATGTTTTGTGTTCTAACCTGTTTACTCAGATAAAAGCATGTTTTGCGCTTTTCTTGGTTTATATCATAATATTGAACTTGTGGATGTTCATAGTCTTGAAAAAGGTGATTTTGAAAATAGAGGTTTTATGAAACTCTTGGAAACGTGTTTTTGGAGGTTTGGAGCTAACCCTCGAGGTTGAGTCTCAACTTTGAAAATGTTTCGATGGAAATTGTTTTAAATGTTATTGATCTCCATGGTTGATGGATTTGGGTCTTTTTATACATGTTGATGTATAACTATTTTATGAGTTTTTCGTAGTTGAGCTATGTATTGGTTTTCAGATGATTCGTTGATGTATCGTGACAGTGGGTGTGTTGAGTTGGGCTTCTATTGTTCCTCGGTGGAAGTCCAGAAACGTGCACAGAGTAGGCTCTATAGTCCTTTGGGTTAATCCCCGTAAACGAGGTGGTGGGTACTTAGTACCCTCGAGTTTCGGGCCCGTAAACTAAGTGGTTACATTATTGTGACTCCGTATAGAACTTGTCATTACTTAGCAGGCTCTGAGTGATTTTATAGTAATGGGAAAAAATCTATAGTTGTTGCCTTTGTCCCTGTGTGTGGCAGAGTCGGTACATAGGAATCATTTTATCGTCTTATTTTCCTCGACTGTGTGATCTGAGTGAGAAAATAACGTTTTGTTCTCAGTTGTGTGGTCCAAGTGGAAAATAATGCTTTGGTTACTACTTTTCTTTAACTATGAAAACGTTATCTGCATGGTTGATATGCTTAGTTTTAAGAATGGAAAACGTGGGATTTTATGAAGGAAAATCGTTTTGAGGCTCATGTTAGCCTGATGAAAAACTTGTGGTTTTGGGATTAAAAAACCTTTTTGGCTCCTATGGTTGAGTTAACTATATGCTATGCGATTGCATATTCTGTTTTACGCCTTTATAGTCTATTTTTATTGGGCTTCAGCTCACGTTGTGAGATTTTATTGTAAAAGCTTTTTCAGGTGAACGTGGTCCTATAGGTTGACCTTGAGGTGCCCGGAGGTGGCTGATGACAAGACTTTTGTTTTGTCTTGATAGTTAGTTTATACCTTTTTGTATATGTTTCATATTGAGATGTAACATGTTGTAAAGCATATGTAATTCTTATGGATGTATGCATGTTTTATGCTTTCGAGAGAAACCTTGGGTTTGTTATATTTCGGTTTTGGTGGTTGTTCTTAGGCTTTTTGTGTGACCCAGAGTTTGGGGCGTGACAACTTGGTATCAGAGCTCTGGGTTCGAATACCTATAAGCCGTGAAAAGAGGGTGCATCACCTTATGAGGAAAGATGTGTGTGTGTGTTTTATTGCTTGTGTTTGGAACATAAGCATGATAGCTTGTTGTGTATATGTGAGTATGGAGGTTGGACCTTAGGATTGATTAGTCTTGCCTTCGGGTGTTTGGATTAATGAACTTGGGAGCCAAGTTAGAAATACGTTTTGTGGACGTGATTTCTAGCAAGAAATCTAAGTGGGTTATCCAATGTGACGCTTCATTCTTATCGGTTCTCCTCGGTATATGTGATGTGTCTGCATAATCATTGTGGCTATGTGTTAGCATGATTATGTGGTAAGTGTTAGAAGTAACATGATAGATCGACCTTAAGTTGTCGTGTTTCATGTTTTCTTTATATATAACCTGTACATCCTTCGAGACGATGAGACCGTGATTTGGGTCTTGGATATGCGACTCGGCTGCTATCAGTTGCAGAGGTAAGGTTATGGGTTGAGCGTCGACCGCTTAGTATGTTGTGGAACTCGTCAGTGAGTTGGGTTCGACCGAGTGAGGTTGGCCTCGGTTGGCAAACCGTTGAGTGTTTGCATGAGTAGAGTTTCGTTCAGGTGTAGTCGAAGCATGGTTGATGGCTTTGGCTTGCATAACTGACTCCTCTTGAGAGTTTCTATTGGTGGTTTGAGTTGTGTTATGGATGGCTTTATCAATAGGGACGTTGGAGACCCTAGATATTAGTTATTGTGATTGGATTGTGGATAGTGGAAGTCCCTTTCGATTATGGTTTTGGCGTACGTGGTTTTGGCCTACGTGGTTTTGGCCTTATGATAGATTAGGTATGTCGTGAGCCGTGCTATGTCATGAGCCGTGTACTCAGGATGGGGCATAGACGGGAACATAGTGGATGGGAGCATAGTAATCCTTGGTCGGGCATATGCTGAGATAGCAGAACGTGAGTGGTTGTAAAGATATTCCCTGGTAGTCAAGATGTTGATGGCAGTTAGAGTAGCATCTGAGGATGTTGTTGGGAATCGGAGTAGTTCTGATGACCTTAAACATCGTACACCTCCTTGAGATTTGAGATTTGAGTTACGAGTGAGTGAGCTCGAGGATATGGAGATGAGTATAAGTTACAGATATGCTGGGATGAGTATAGGTCGTGGCTGTGTTGGGATGTGTAAGGGTTCAGATTACGGTTATAACATGCAACGAGTAACAGTCTCGTAGGATTCTTATGAGGATGCTGGTTCGTAGTCTGGTTGTTATCCTAGCGATTAGAAGATTGTGTTTGGGAATCGTGCTGGGTGGAAGAGGGGCGAAAAGACCATAGAAGGGTTCGATAGTGTGGTTGGCTTAGTGCTAAGACAGCATGTCCTAAGTGTGATATAGGTTGTTGGTGTTCGACACTTGGTTCAGATATGGGTATGTGGTTTTCCCATGGGACCAAAGTGTGGAGTAATAAAATTCAATAGTATACCATGTGGTTTAGCTGGCCTAAGGCGATAGGTGAGAAATTGTAGGTTACGATGCCGATGATTGATGTGTGCTTTGAGAGAACAAGTGCGAAAGGAGTCTGCATGGTGGTAGGAGTTTGGATGAAAGGTCTCAGGATTGGGTTTCCTTTGTTTGGTGCCGTACGCTTTCTGTGTGAGCTGTTTGGAGCGTGGGCTCGAGGCCGTGACATGGCTGTGGTTTGCCTAGCAGGAGTTTTGATGGTAGCCATTTGACTGTGGTCAAGGTGACCTCAAGGTAAGGTTGACAGAGTTCGTTAGAGGCCAAGTGTTGAGGAGTACTCCCAGTACGATGAGGTTAGGTCATGGTTCTTTGTTGATCCTTTCTTTCCCTTGGGTGGAGAGATAGTATTTTTGTAGACGGTTGTCTAGTGCGAGTTGTTTCATCTTGGTTGGATATAGATGTCGAGATCTTGACTGGTTCATATTTGGTTGTGTTTTGAGACCATAAAAAATCTTTAGGGTTTTTGTAACTTGTTTCGCCATGATTGGATGATTAAAAGTTGGAGTCTTCGTAGCTTCAACGCGTGGTGCGAGATGCTCTACATCCAAGCGTTTACATGTGTGACTTGGGATCCGATTGCTCCTGCAGTTGGGAACCATAAAGAATTTCATGCTTGGGTTAGTATTAGACGGCGGTGGAAGACCGTAAAAGAGTACGTATGAGTTTGGTAAACATAGTAGGTCGTGGTAACCTAGTCAGAGTATGGCTTGCTATGTATGATGGTTGAACCATTTGGGTTGTGTTCCCTGTGCTGCTTCTTCTTGTTGATAAGGGAGTTGGTGTTGAGACATAGTGTTCTTTTTGCAGTGATCGTTAACCGTTGTTTACAGCTTGTTATGGATTGTGTGGGTATGGTTGTACCTCTAGTTCTTAGCAGAGTGGGAGTTTTGGCAGAATAGTGTGGCTGTGATAATCATATAGTGGGTTCCTGATAGACTTTTGAGAGTTTGGCATTGGGTTTTGTTTGGGGTTGATGTTGGATGACAGTCATCATGTTTGCTTTGTTAGATGACGGTGATCATGTTTGATTTGGAGTTGATCTGAAGCCTTGGTATCCGTGATATGACAGCGAGACGTTGAGTTGTGTAGGGATGTGCAGTTGCACAGGAGACATGATTGGGATTGTGTAGGTTATTGGATACCTATGAGAGGATTTGTCTACATGACATGTTGGGTCAGGTGACTTGTAGCTATGATGCCGGATTGGTTTTCGATTGTGTAGAACCTTGTCCTGGATAAAGGTGTGACACCTCGTGTTTCACTCACCCTAGAGAATTGTGGTTCGCGATGGAAGATTGAGTAGAAGATGAAGGTTGAGAGAAAACACGTTCTTTAATATTCTAGGTGAGTTAAGTGGGTTTCTCTCTCGAGTCTGGTGTTTGTGTTGTTGCTCGTGGACCGGCGTCATGTCAGCTTCAAGATGGCGTTGTTAGCATCAGTAGGGTTGCGATGTGGTATCAAAGTCGGTGATCGTTTGGTGATCTTCAAAACTCGTGTAGAGTTGTGCTTGTAGTATGTGATGTTGTGTGATCGATGTCAGGGTTCGACATCTTGTGTTTGGACTCGGAGATAGTCCTTGGTGTGCGTTGTGAGGTGTGATTGAC
The DNA here is from genome assembly GCA_032270985.1 of Heliamphora pulchella. Classification (NCBI taxonomy): domain Eukaryota; kingdom Viridiplantae; phylum Streptophyta; class Magnoliopsida; order Ericales; family Sarraceniaceae; genus Heliamphora; species Heliamphora pulchella. The sequence goes on from JAULJZ010160330.1 coordinate 22,183, forward strand.
CCAGTTTGTGGCAGTATGAACGAAGGGGTGGAAGTCTCTAAGTTCGGGCGCAGAGAGTGTTTAAGATCAAGTACCGTGATGGATTGGTCTCGTGTGATGCATTTATCACTGGAGTGGTTTGTGTACGGTGAGAGTTATGTTTTGAGGTTTGGCAGTGTGAGTTGGATCTTGATCCGATGTTTTACGGATGTTTCCTGGGTGACAGTGGTGGCAGTGGAACTTTCACGTGTGGGCAGTTTGTGTGGAGAATGAATCTTCAAGTCGTGTTTACCTCATGTGATGACAGGTTTGGGATTTTCGTTATTGGGGCATCTCTGCTGTTGTGCGGTATCGCTTGTTTGCATCAGAGATTGTTGATAGTTACAGGACAATAATTGGCTTGAGTTTCAGTATTGAATTTCGGGGACCAAATTCTTTTAAGAGCGGGAGAGTTGCGAGACCCCGACCTGTTTTATTTTTTTTTAGAATGTTTAAGTGTTGATGGAGTTGGAGTTAACACTTGTTTTGGTGATGTTTTTAGTGAGTATTTTGAGCTGGGGTTATGCATGAAAGATATGTTCGGAGAAGAAAAATGAGGTTTTAAGGAATGTTCGGCCTTATTCATTTTCTTCTGTTTTTCACCCAGCGATGGTTGCTCGAGTGGTGGCCTATTCGCTCGAGCGAGGATGTGGCAGAGCGTTATGTCGGTAAGGGACCGCTCAAGCGGTGGTCGAGCGCTCGAGGGATGACAGCCTGGCGGGAGATTTTATAAATATCAGACCCTTGGGAGATATTTTGGAAAAGTTAGCTTCTAAGCAAAGTTTTGATTTTCTCTAACTTATCGGGGGACCAGGGCTCGATTTTCGACGATCCAACAGCAGATCCTTAGTATCCTCGTGGTGGGCTACGCTTTCATCCAGATAAAATTTCATTTTGACAAAGTTTATTTTTGCATGTTGTTCAAGGCGTCGAGCTTTTGGCTCAACGAGGTAGGATCCTAGACTATGTTGTCTTTAAAGGGTGCTACGTGCAATTATATGTATTTTTACCAATTAAAAATGCATGGAAAATCAATTTCTGTTTTGATAAAACTCAGTTTTGGTTTAAAAGGCATTTTGTGTTGATTTCGGTTAGAAGGAATCGAATTTGGAGTGTTCCTTTCGAGGTTTTGTAGTAGTTTCGGGTTTGAGTACATCCGAGAGTGTCGAAAAGGTGTTTAAAGGCTTCCATTTGAGGTTGAGATGGTGGTTTGTGAGTGTTTGAATGTTTTGGAGCTTGGAACTCAAAACAGGGAAAATCTGGGTTTTTCTCGGGTGCCTGCTCCCTCGAGCGCCCGATGTCTCCTCGAGCGGACTAGTTGCACAGTGCTATTTTCTTTTATCATATCTCCCTCATCCGGACTCAAAATTGGGTCATTTATGTACTCAAATTGAAGCCCCAGAAGTCTTCTTTCCAATGATACCTCTCTCACAATAAAATTCTTTTTGTAAAAAAAGTTATGATCAAAATAGTGAGGGTATGTCAAAATTTCTTAACTGTTTTTCATCCGTTTCTGGCCAAATGTCTTGGAAAAGCTTATTTTTCATCCTTAGTGGAACTTTTTATCAAATTTCTTATTTATTAGGAGTTTGTTTATGGGTGTTTCCCGTGACCCAGGTGTCTGGGTATGATAGTGACGGTTGGCCAGTTACGCTACGTGCAGTTATATGCTTTTTCACCAGTTGAAATACTTTATATATCATGTTTTGTGTTCAAACCTGTTTACTCCGATAAAAGCATGTTTTGCGCTTTTCTTGGTTTATTACATGATATTGAACTTGTGGATGTTCATAGTTTTCAAAAAGGTGATTTGGAAAATGGAGGTTTTATGAAACTCTTGAAAACGTATTTTTTGAGGTTTAGATCTAACCCTCGGGATTGAGTCTCAGCTTTGAAAATGTTTTGATGGAAAACATTTTAAATGTTATTGATCTCCATGTTTGATGGATTTGGATCTTTTTATACATGTTGATGTATAACTATTTAATGAGTTTTTTGTAATTGAGTTACGTACTAGTTTTTAAATGATTCGTAGATGTACCTTGACAGTGGGTGTGTTGAGTTGGGCTTCTATTGCTCCTCGATGGAAATTTGAAAACGTGCGCAGAGTAGGTTCCTACAGTTCTTCGGGTTAATCCCCGTAAACGAGGTGGTGGGTGCTTAGTACCCTCGGGTTTCGGGCTCGTAAACTAAGTGGTTAGATTGTCGTGACTCTGTATAGAACTTGTCATTACTTAGCAGGCCCTGAGCGGTTTTAGTGTAATGGGTAGAGTCTATAGTTGTTGCCTTTGTCCCTGTGTTTGGCAGAGTCGGTACATTGGAATCATTTTATCGTCTTATTTTTCTCGGTTGTGTGATCCGTGTGAAAAAATAACGTTTTGTTCTCGGCTGTGTGGTCTGAGTGGAAAATAACATTTTGGTTATTGCTTTTCTTTAACTATGAAAACGTTATCTGCATGGTTGATATGCATGGTTTTAAGGATGAAAAACGTGGTGTTTTATAAAGTAAAACTGTTTTGAGGCTCGTGTTAGCCTGATGGAAAACTTGTGATTTTAGGATTGGAAAATCTTTTTGGCTCCTGTGGTTGAGTCAGCTATATGCTATGTGATTGCATATCCTGATTTACGGCTTTATAGTCTGTTTCTATTGGGCTTTGTCTCACATTGTGAGATTTTGTTGTAAATTTTTTTTCAAGTGAACGTGGTCCTATAGGTTGACCTTGAGGTGCCCAGAGGTGGCTGATGACAAGACTTTCGTTTTGCCTTGATAGGTAATTTATATCTTTTTGTATATGTTTCATGTTTAGATGTAACATGTTGTAAATCATATATAATTCTTATGGATGTATGCATGTTTTATGCTTTCGAGAGAAACCTTGGGTTTATTGTATTTCGGTTTTGGTGGTTGGTCTTGAGCTTTTCGTGTGAACCTGAGTTTGGGGCATGACACTTCAGGTCAGTTGTATATTACACTTTATTGTGACGATAGCGGAGCGGTTGTAAACTCGAAGGAGCCAAGGGTCCACAAGAAAGAAAAGTACATTGAGCGTAAGTATCACCTAATACGAGAAATTAAACAGAGGAGTGATGTTGCTGTGACCAAAATTGCATCAGGAGATAACCTTGTATATTCTTTTATAAAGAGCTTACCAGCTAAAACTTTTGATAGTCATGAAGAGGGCGCAGGAGTCAGATGTATGGCAGTATGATTTTGAGTATAAGTGGGAGATTGTTGGGGTTGGTATACTGAAAATCAAGTTTTTAGTATTTAATTTTATTTTGATAAAATTAATTTTTCATTTTATAAGAATCTTAATGAACAATGTATGTATATCAATTCTTTTAATGTTATGCATGGATGTCCTTTATTCTGTACAGTATTTAATCTGGTGTGTAGAGTACGGCTTGCACACAGAAGATCTGATTTTAGGTTCTTGCAGAATATAAATTTTATGTTTACAGTTTAGATAGAAGTGGTCATACTATAGGTACGACCGTAGCACAGAGTTTTAGTAGGCCTATCTTGGTTACGGGGAACAGATAATAGCATCATTTATTGTACCGACTCTCTGTGCTAGTACACTTTGTGTGTATTGAATGGAACATATTGGGGTAATTAATTTTATACTAACTATATAAATCAATTCACACCCCAAGGTTATTAGGAATAGTGCTTATACTCTTAATCCTGAAATAATTATTGATTTGCGTATATTTAATATTCACTGTTTTGATTTATTAGAGTGTGCGATCTTTTATAGGTCTATATTCTCAGTGAGTTGGATAGCGGCATTATTTATATGGTGAATATTAATTGTTGACAGAATGCATGTCCTGAAGGATCGAGATTGACGATACCCCCTTAAGGAAGCTTATAAGATTTGACCGGGCGAAACCCTGCAAGTGGAATTGATTATCCAGTGGTCAAATAAGTTAAACGGAAAGGCTTAAGGAATTTTAAGATGCTGATTAAATTAAATTATCAGTAATTAAATTTAATTGACGGGTATTGAGAATCTTAACGTGTGGAGAAATGTTAAGTATTTAATAATAAGAGCTCTATGCAAGATGGTCTTGAGATTGTGGGTCAGAGTGTAATTATGGTTCTTTAGTGGTGTGAACTATAATTTAGTATTTTATGAAAATTGCAGAAACCGTTGCTAGTTTTTCATAATTGTAGATACCGCTATGAGGTTTGCTTAATTGCGAAAATCGCTGATATGTATCTATGTTCCACAAGAAGTCTGACTCATAATTACTCCACAGGTCTCTACTGTAGCCTTATAAATATGCGGGTAAGCTGAACCAGTTTCATAACTTGTTTTCAAGACTAAAGCTGTCCTGGTTCTGCCGGTACGAGTTCTCGAAGTCCGTAACCCACACTACGTTCAGAAATCGCATAAGAAAATATAGTAGAAGGTCTGACGGGAGCTTCAACTCGGGAACAAAAACGTAGTTGAAGATTAGACCAGGAAAAGGCTTTCTTCTAAATTAACTTTGGTTGCACAGGTTTTAATTTTGATCGTTCGATGCCAAAAGTTTTATCTGGAGCCCGTTTCAACATTTGCCCATCTAGTTTATTTTTTTACCAAAAATCGTTTACAAAAATAATAATCTTAGCAGTTTTGCCTCCAACAGCTGTTGCTCTAGATAATGGTTTTATGTGGAAATTTAAAACTGTGCTATGATACCAAACTTATCATGACCTCTTCCCTACCTTAGTTCGGTTAGGGTTGACACCAGCTAGTACTCAAGGGTTAGCAGTGGCCTAACTGTTTGAAATCTAATCCCCTTATAATGCTA
>JAULJZ010160340.1:0-27001 GCA_032270985.1 Heliamphora pulchella
ATCTAACTCGGGGACAGAGTTAGGGATATCCGATTTTCTCGTACGGTTAGCCCGAGTCCTATACTTTCTCGTGATCCTTCACGTAACCCATTATACGCACGGATATTTTCTTATCGGTTTTGATAATTATTTAATTTAATATGAATGTCGGTTTTACCGCCGGAAACATTCGAGAATTAAATTAAATAATGGAGTACGGTTTTGGAATTTGGCACGCCTAGGGATCACTCCCTAGGTGGCCGGCCCTAATTGAGGGAATGGAAGTTGTTTTATAGATATATATATCACTTTCCTAATTTCTTGGTATGAAGATATATATTGTTGCCATGTATATCTTAAGTGAATATATATATATATATATATATATATATATATATCATAATAGAAAACTCAAAACCCTAATCATTCTCCTCTAGTTGCGGCCCCCCCTCTCTCTCTTTTTGACAATTTCATTATTGTTTCTTGGAGACTAAGTGTGAGAAGAAACCAAAGAAGAAAATAATTTCGATCGACATCGGTGCCCATACACCGTGATCGTCGTAGCGCGTCTGGGATATACGTGAGAAGATTGCCAAGTCGTCTTCAACGTATTTGGGAGTTTTTGAAACTTTTCGACAAGTTTCATAAAGGTATAATAATATTTAGATTAATACCGTTCTTATTTTTTTATGAAAAACGCACGCGTCGTTTTTTACGGTCACGGCGCTGGTTCTAAAAATTTTTTCGCATCCCAACACCCTTATCCACAAACATTTCACTTTTTGTGAGTACAAACTTGTCAAATTCAAACACTAGCCTAAACCCATTTTTACTCAACAAAGACCCATAGATTAGATTTTTGCAAATGTCTGACACATGCTACACATTGTTAAGAGTGAGTTCTTTTTTCGAAGTTATCTTCAAAATAACCTTTCCTTGGCCGTCCACCTTAGAGATAGAGGAGTTCCGCATGTACAGTTGTTTTCTATTTATCACCTGGTAGATTTAGAATATCTGCCTATCTGAACAAATGTGGCGAGTAGCTCCAATGTTCACCCACCATTTTTTGAAATTTTCAACTAGATTTGTTTCAGGCACAACGGCGGAAAGACTAATGTCATCTACCCTAGTAAAAAGGTTGTTCACATCGATCATGTTAACTTGGGTATTTTTCTTGTCAGGGTTTTTACGCTTGCTGCGACGATCCTCTGAGTGTTTTGAAGTCCCCGCCTTTATCACCAACATGCTTCATTTTTTTGTTGTTGACTTTAGGTGCTTGTTTCACAACATTGGCCTTTGACTTAATACTGGTCTTCTTCTTAGAATTGTGGTTGTCTTCCTTTGTCATCAATTTGATAATTAATTCCTCCAGTTTCATCTCCTTGTGCTTATGCTTCAAGTAATTCTTGAAATTTTTCTAACCCTGTAGTAATTTCCAAATAATAGCAGCAACCTAAAAAGCTTTACTTGAAAGTATACCTTCTACATGAATATGATGCAGGATAAGTTGGAGATTCTGAACTTATGTGACGATGGACTTGGAATCCACTATTTTATAATCAAGAAATTTGTTGATAACGAATTTCTTTGTACCAACATTCTCTGTCTTATATTTGCGATGCAAGAATTTTCACTGTTGTAATTTGCTATCTTGATTTGACTATACACATTATATAGTGTGTTATCTAAAACGCTGAGGATATAATTTCGGTACAAGAAGTCAGCATGTTTCCATGCATCCATCACAGCCACCGCTTGCCGGTTGATTTCACCTTCTGTCAATGCCGGAGCATTCTCACGTAGGAATCTAGACAGATTCAAAGTAGTAGATATAATAATATTTTCTGTTGCCTTCTTTTAAAGTCAGTTCCATTGAACTTTATAAGCTTTTTTTCGTGATTGACCGAGAATGTTGTAGTACAGCTGGTATCACAGAAGTTGAAACCGAGACAGAGATAGGGTTAACAGTAGCAGAAGTACCAACATTTGCAGAAATCATAATTTATTTTCTGATACACACAATAACAATTTCGAAAAAGAATTTATATGTTTTCATATACGGTTTCAACAACAATCACAAAAAATAAATCTAAAAATGATTTTTTCCCCCTAAAACTACGAAACTATATAGCGTAGATCGACATACACAACTGTTTTTTCTTGCACAAAGGAAAAACAGAATTTACAAAATCGAGATTAAAATGTGAAATTGTTTTGTCAAAATAGTTATATATTCAACATTAAAAATTAATTTAGATGTTTTTTGTCTTAAGATTATTAGAAAAAATTAATTACTAAACAATCTATTTTGTACGGAAAAGCAGAAACCCAAAAACTTAATAGTGACAGAAAATAAAATTGAGAAACTAAAAATAGCAAAAATTTAAATAAAATGAAATACCAAAATTTAGAAAACCTATTACACTAGAGATAGACCGAGGTTCGTATTTGACATGATGCCCTTAAAGCAAAAATACCATCGCTTCAGTGCTTTGAGTTTGAGCTCAATCTGCGCATCAACATGGAGAGTCCCACCCACATGCAACTCTCTTGCACTGGCATATATGCCGAGAACCACCAAAAGAGCAGGACATATGGTCCCCTCCACCTCGTGGTTTCATCAAACTCAATGCGGACGCTGCACTGGCCCGCCCCTTGGTGAGCATTTCTCAGCTGCATGTGGCTGTCACAGCAAGGGACCACACGGCTGGGCTTAGCATGGGGCCTGGACACCAAGATCTACCCCCAGGAAGAATTACATCAGTCCCAACTGCTGAATGTTTGGTTATTCCGGAAAGTCTAAATTGTAGTAAGAATATGAGGCTGGACATCGGCATTCCTTCTCAAGACTCTGTATCTCCATGGACCCTAGCTACTGCTTTAGATTTCTGTAGGTTTTACCAGGAGAAAAGAACTTGTAACCAGGCAGCAGGTGCCTGTGCCAAGCCCAAGTATGACCTGGTTTGTGGGGTTTCATGGGTTTGGTCTGACTCCATACCTTTGTGGGTCAACAAATTCCATATTTTTTAGGCTTTTGGCCTCTTAGGCACCGTGGGATAGTTTTTTTATATAGTTTGATTTTTATGTTAGTTCAAACGATTGTATTTTTTAGATTTTTCTCGTTATAAGGTACCAAAAAAGGAAAAAAATTGACTAAAAATTTTAAAAAGTTTAGATAAGACGAAAAAAGCCACTTTAATGCTTTTATGTGCCTTTTTTTTCTTTGTAATTGAAATTTTTTTAATTTTTTTTAAAGTGGTTATACTTTTTGATTTTTTTTTATCAAGATAAATCGAGAAAGTAAAAAGAATAGCCCAAAAAATCAAAAGAGTTCATAAAAGACAGAAAAAAATTACAAAAAAGCTACTAAAAAAGGTAAGCCAAACAAATCCTTAATAATATATTCTCTCCTTGCAGAGAGAGAGAGAGAGAGAGAGAGAGAGAGAGGAGGTAACAAAAAATTACATCCCTACCCCTGCCACCCAATTCCATTGGCATGCATATTCCAAAAACATTAATGTGTGATTTTAAAACTGTTTGCACTTTTGATCTAATATACTTAATTTGACCATAGACTTGTATCATTTTTCATGAATATTTAACCGTTACAAAAAATAAACCAAAAAAATGGTTTTCAAAACATAAACTAAACATACCCAAAAAAATTTGAAGGGCCATTCTCCAATGACAAACATTTTGTGAACTTCATCAATTTTGTCACAAAAGCTAGGCCTAGATTGTTGGGGAACTCAAATTGGGTCTACCATTTGTACTGAGCGTGGAGTATATTGGACTTGTGTTAGAAGCCCAAACATTAGAAAGCTCAATCCAATTACTCTTTGCTTAGGGCTATGATTAGGCCAAATCTACGCTAAGAGCATTCGCGCAAGTCTAGTTAAAACAATTTTTTTAGTAAAAATTGTTAGTTTAGCATAATAAATGGCCTCTCGGAGTTGGCTAAACTAACAAATATTAGTTGGCTAAACTAACAAATATTATCTTGCCTCTATGGTCCCGATCGGCAACTAACTTAGAAGTAAATTTATTTTTTTTTGTATTTTTAGTTAAAAAATTAAATTAAATTTAAAATAGATTGTTTTGTAACTTAGATTTTAAACCAGCTTTTTTGAAGTTAGTTGTTTGGGTAAAAAAATTAACTTTTTTATTTATTTTTTCAAAGTGAACAATTTTACCCTTTTATATATTTGATATTAACAAGTATATGTAGTTAGTAGCGATGATAAATAAGTTATGAATAAGAAATATTATTGTATAATAAAAATTATAAAAATTTAAATAAAATATTATAGAAATTTGTATTTTAATTTGACTTTTGACTTTTTAATTTTTTTTTGTTTTCTTTGCCAAGCAGGCAATTTTGGCTTTTCGATAATTTTATCCAAAAAAATTAAAAAGTCAAATTTATTTATCAAGACCTAAGACTTATGAGTCACTCTTAACTAGACAAATGTATTTTAAAATAAAAGAACTTTAACAAGTTCTTTAACTCTAAAAATGACAACCCGGGAATGTGCTGCCCTTTAGTAACATGGTGGTGTTGTACTCTGTTTGGGGTGATTTAATGAATATATGTTTATGATCGAATTCGTTTATTATGTAGAACTCGTCAAGTTTATTTAGTATATTAAATTTCAGATTCATTCGATACTTATAATTAAGTGATTGAATGATTTGGTGAATATATGTTTATGATCGAATCCGTTTATTACGTAGAACTCGTCAAGTTTGTTTAATATATTAAATTTCAGATTCATTCGATATCTGTAACTAAGTGATTGAATAAGATCTCTTAATGTTATTTTATAAATAAATAAAATTTATAATTTTAAAATATTGTTAAACAAATGTTACTCAATCACTTAATTACAAGTATCGGATGAATCTAAAATTTTACATATTAGGCAAACTCGACGTGTTTTACGTAATAAACGGATTCGATTATAAAAATGTATTCGCCAAATTTCCCTCAAGCAAGGCGCAGTACTACTGTATTTTCTTTTAGGCGCAACAGGATCCGTGGATTGTAAAAATGAGTGAATGTTTTAAAAAAAGATAACTAAAGTAAAGAGCCTTCTATAGTGAATATTAAAAAAATAATTAATTAAAATAATAAAATAAAATTTTGAATAGCTATTTGCTTAGTATTGATATGGGTGCTCTAAGCCTAAGCTTCAAAACATGATTACTCACCATGGGCACGTTCGCAAATTCTCATTGGTCTCTAGCCTTTGAGTACTTTTTCAAAAAAGAACCTTTTAATTTTTGGTTTTTTCTTAATTTTCAATTAAAATATTTTACTTTTTAAATATTTTTTTGACAAGAGAACCTAAAAATACTAAAAAGAATCAATATTAAAGAAAACCATGAATGATAAAAACAAAATGAAAATAGACAAAACAATTGAATAGTAAATTCTTATGTCCTCCCGAACAAATCTGTTTGTCAATAATTGTCATAAATGATCCTGTGAGATTTTTAGATTTCGTTTGGCAATTTAGTTTTAAATTGACTTTTTGACTTTAAGTTATTTTAAATTAAAGAATTAAAAAATTCATTTGATTGAAAAATGTATGACTTTTAAGTCCCCAAAAAATCAATATATGTTCGATGTGAATTTTCAAAAATGTCCTTTAGCCCAAAATGAGCTATTCTCATTCAATCCATCCCCAAATGAGCCCAGACATCTTCGGTGTTGAACGTTTAGCTTTTTTCTTACTCTAAGCAACGACACTCTTTTTCACGGCGGAGCTTATGATCAGCGACGACCACAACTGATAGCACTCCCTCTCATGGCGGAGACTGCGATCGTCGATAACCACAACAGATGACACTCCCTCTCACGGCAAAGATTGCGATCAGCCACAACCACCAGTGGCGGCACTCCCTCTCAGTGGGTATGATTGTTTGGTTGGAATTTGTTTAATTTTATATGTAAAAGATTAAATTAAAAATTGTTATGAGAGAAATAAAAAAGCTTATAAGCAAATATGTTAAAAGCTAGGGGGTTAAAAAACAAAACTTTTTGACTTTTTGAACTTTAAGTCAAAATCCAAAAAACTAACTTTAAAATAGCTTAAAACATGTAGTCAAACGGGCACTTAATAGACCTTTTCTAAATTTGGTATATTTGTTGTTAAAATTTTAAGTTATTCTAGTATGCAAGAATTATAAGGTAAAAAAATAATCAAAATATAAAAATTCACTAAAGATAATAAAGGAAATAAAGTTAAATATTAGAGCCAAACGAGTCATTAAATAAAAACTAAATAGCATAGTCCTTTATTTCACATGAATATATATATATATAATCAAATTTAGGAATTTGATTATGTTATTTAATTGAGTCTTTCGTAAGTAGACGGTAAAATTAATTTTTAGAAATTAGTTAAGGTGCGTTTAAGCTGATTCAAATATTTTAAAATATAAAAATAAAAAATAAAAAAAATTGTGTAAGGCCAAAAATATGAAGCCGCCGGGCATGTGCAACACATTCCTTGATGATAAATTAATGTTTTCAAGCCTCCAATGAAATCGACAAACACAAATCTCAAAGGGTTTCAGAGAATGCGAAATACGAGATCCCAAGACATGAATCACGTGTATTAATCATGTGATTAATTAGTAAGTCTTCGTTTGTTATATTTTTTTTTATCTTTTTTATTTTAATGGCATTTTCATAATGTTAGTTAAACAAGGATATTTTTTAAAATTACTCTCATAATGAAAATTAATATTTTTTAATATAAATAATTAAAAAAAGTTCAAAATAAATAGTTTTACCTTTTTTATATATTTGATATTAACAAGTATATGTAGTTGGTAGTAGTGGTAAATAAATTATGAATAAAATGTATTATTATATTTTAAAAATGGTAAGAATTTAAATAGAAAATTATGGGAGTTTGTGTTTTTATTTAGTTTTTAAAATTTTTAGTTTTTTTATTTTTTTGTCAAATAAATAACTTTAATTTTTTAACATTTTTAACTAAAAAATTAAAAAATTAAAGTTGCCAATAAGGATCTAAGTCTTAAGAGTCACTCTTAACTAGACAAATGTATTTAAAAAAATAAAAAATTCTAACAAGTTCTTTAATTCTAGAAATGAGGGAATGTTTTAAAGAAAGATAACTAAAGTAGAGAGTTTTCTGCAGTGAATATTAAAAAAATAATTAATTAAAATAATAAAGTAAAATTTTGAATAGCTATTTTGCTTAGTATTCATATGGATGCTCTGAGCCTAAGCTTCAAAACATAATTACTCACCATGGGCATGTAGGTAAATTCTCATTTGTCTCTAGCCTTTGAGTACTTCTTCAAAAAAGAACCTTTTCATTTTTGGTATTTTTTTAAGTTTTCAATTAAAATATTTTACTTTTTAAATGTTTTTTGACAAGAGAACCTAAAAATACTAAAAAGAATCAATATTAAAAAAAACCATGAACGATAAAAAAGAAATGAAAATAGACAACAATTGAATAGTAAATTCTTTTGTCTCCCGAAATGGATGTGTTTTCAATAATTTTTATAAATTGATCATGTTAAAACTATAGATTCTTAGTCTTATGTTTGGACTAAAAAGCTTAGTGATTTTTTTTGAAACTTTTCTTTTAAAAAAAATTATATTTTGATTTAAATTTTTTACTTTTTTAATTTTCTTGTTATGAAAGAACTTTAAAAAGTATGCACGTTATGGTCAAATTTAAAAAAAATTCACTAAAAACGAAAAAATTAAAAAAAAATTTAAAAACCTGCTAAGTTAGTTTTTTTCGTCTTATATAAACTTTTTAAAGTTTTGATAAAAAAAAAAATTTACTTTCTTGTTTCCTCGTGATAAAAAAAATCTAGAAAATACACTCATTTAAGTTAATACTAAAAAAATCATTAAAGACGAAAAAATAATAAAAAAAGCTAGTCCAATCACAAGCTTAATAGTCATTTTTCTAAATTTGGTATATTTCTTGTTAAAATTTTAAGTCATTATAGTATGCAAAAATTAAAAGGATAAAAATTAATCCAAGTGTGGAAAAGTCAGGCCATGGTAGTCAAAGTTTGGGGCTTGTAGGTTTATTCCTTTTAAGATTTTAAATTTAAAATTTTTTAAATATTATCAACTCTTTAAGGCCAATGTCATACAAGGCAAAGTATCGATTTTAATCGAACTCCAAAAAATAGACGGTGATATTAGTTCTTATGGATTAATCGAGATGCATACATGTTAGTTTCGACACCCTTAGACATAAAAAAAAAACAATAAAGGAAATAAAGTTAAATGTTAGAGCCAAACAAGTCATAAAATAATAAAATTTAGGAATTTGATTATGTTCTTTCGAATAAAATAGGCAATTAATTCTTTGAACCATCCGGCATGTGCAGCACACTATTTGATGATAAATTAATGTTTTTAAGCCTCCAATGAAATCGACAAACACAAATCTCAAAGGGTTTCTGATAATGCGAAATACGAGATCCCAAGACATGAATCGCATGTATTAATCATGTAATTAATTAGTAAGTCTTCGTTTGTTATATTTTTTTTTAATCTTTTTTTAATGGCTTTTTCATAATGTTATTATAAACAATGGGATTTTTTAAATTACTCTCATAATGAAAAATCATATTTTTAATAGAAATAATTAAAAAAATCAAGTAAGAAGAAAAAAACTATTCAAGCTTTTAACTGGATTTTTTAATAAAAAAATTCATCTTTCATGTATATAGACATATTTTTTAGATTCTTTTTATTACGAATTATAAAATACACAATATTAAATAAGAAAAATTGAGAAGACGAAAAAATCACTTGAGAAAATATTTCGGAATTCAAACACAGTGAGTAAGAGCTTGATTGTTAGAGCATCTTCACCAACATGTAGCTAATAAATTAACTAGTTAAAATTTTAAAAATTTATTTTAGTTAGTAATTTTTTGTTTAGCACTTTAACAATGTTGCTATTTTAGCTATCAAGATAGTTTGGCCAAGTGTTAGAGCAAGTATTTGACTAGTGACTGTAGCAATTGTTAAATTAGCTAGTCATTTGACTAGTCTGGTGGAGGTCATAAAAAATGCAAAACTAGTCATTTTAACTAACAAAATGTAGTTTGGCTAACTTTGTGCGGATGCTCTTAGTTAGCTTAAAAATTAATTTTTTAAAAACTTTTTTAGCTTAAAAAATTATTTAGATTAAAAATAAGTCATCTGAAAAATTAACATTAAGTTAGCTTTTTTAAAACTAATTGATTAAATAAAAATTAATTTTTTTTTGCTTTTTGTTTGAATTGCTTAGTATCACTCTTATATATAGTTAATTATAACAATCATATGTGATTGACATTGATAATTAATAATGAAGAGATTAGAATCTCAAGAAACAATGATGGTACGTATGAATCGAATCAATAACAGCGCAGAAGACAGAATAGCATACAAAAAACTAATCTGCGCAAAATCGTTCGAAATGGGCAAACCCTAAAGAGGTTCCAGACTAATTTAAAACTAAAAGCGGCAAACCCAACAAAGGCGGGACATGGATTATACTTGCGAGATACTTCTGATTTGATCTTATTTCAGTACTTGAACATCAAGATCAACACGCGAACCGACAATCTTGTCTCCAATTTAGATATTCTGTTGTATTTTCGAACACCGAAATACGAACAATGTGTGAACTTTGATGTTTCGTGGTTCAAACCCTAGCTATGGCTTGCCTGTTATTTTTTGGATTTTCACAAGTGTGAAAATTCTAAGGAGTATAATGATGTGATAAACCAGTGGTCATAGTTATAACGGCGTATATATAAATTACGACAGGGACGTAAAGAGTAAATAAGATTTGAGCTTCTAATGATTTGAGCTTCTAAATAATTTATATATATACGCCATAAAAAAAACCAGCTTTCGAGTTTCTGATATTAAATACTTATTAATTTCTCCACATTAAGATTACAGATACTCATCAATTAAATTAAATTAATGACAATTATATTAAATCGACTTCTTCTATAATTTCTTAAGACTTTCAGCTTAATTTATTTGATATGTCATAATATAAAATCCACTGTAGGGTTTGACATAATCAAATTTATAAGTTTTCTCGAGATGTGAATTCCGTCACTAATTAATATTTACCATATACATAATATTGTTATCAAATTCACCGGACTTATTGACCCGTAAAAAATCGCACTCTTTTATTAATTAAAATAACGAATACTAAATATATATGCCTGATCGGTACATAAAAGTGACGATTTAATTCCGCAAATTATACTTTGCTAAGTCTCAAAACCGTGTTAAATAATTTGTTTTGTAGTGTTTTTGTTAACAACATCATAGGTGGTGACATAGATGAGAAAATAATGTAAAACGAGACAAAAATGAGAAAATGGACAAAAAAGTACCATCCGGATGGACCTAGCAGCGTCCGGACTGGAGTTCAACAGAAACATTAGCGTTTGGATGAACCTTACAGCGTCTAGACGGAATCAAGACAGAAATATTGGTGTCCGGACAGACATGAGCAGCATCTGGATGGAATACCTACTAGACGAAAAGCGTCCGGATGGAATTAAAATCGTCCGAACAGAATGCGCAGTCACAGTTTGAGTTGAACTCTGCAATCAGGTGGCAAGAAACACATCTGTAAATAGATGGTTAGGGCAAACATTTTGAGATATTCTAAAATCAAGAGAGAAGAATGAGGACATCAACTTGAAGCCAATCTGAAGGCTCAAGAAGTGCAGGGAAGATGAAGACGGAGGCCCGAGAACCAGTTCTTCTTCAACTCTTCATGGATTCTAGCCGCAACATAAGTGGCTAAACACTTTTCTTTCCTAAGGGATGATGAATCCCTAGTGTTAGCCCAAGGGCTTTTTAATTAGATTTTGATAATTTTGATAATTTATTTTTTTAATTAATTTGATTTAAAAAGATTATATTTAATAATTTTCAGAAAGATAACTGTTGACACTACATGACAAATGAGTCGACACCTTATGTCACATGCGCTGACATTTTGCATTAAATGGGTTGACACTCAGTATTATTGTGAAGAACGTTTTGTGTCGACACAAATTGATAATTGAGTCGGCACCTTAAGGCAAAGCACGCTTAAAATTCTCAAATGTGTTGACACAAATAAAGTTTAGGGTCAAAACCTTAATTACTTTGCTTAAGATGTTTTAGGAATTCAGTTGAGTCGACACCAAATGAATTTGGGTCAACACCTCTAATATTGGACTGGAATCCACATTGAGTCGACACCAATGAAAAATGGGTTGACGCTTCTGTCTTTTTGAGTGATTCATTTTGGGTTAACACCAAAGTGTTTTGAGTCGCACCAAATGATCCTTCAGGTTTCAGACTTCGGGCTCAACGGGTCGACACTAAAGTCACATGAGTCGACACCTAGACACCCTCCAAGAAACAAAATGAGTCGAAATCAAAGAGAAATGGGTCGACACCAAGACTACAAGCCATTTTCTGACTCTAAGTCAAAAAGGGTCGACACCTAAGATTTCTGAGTTGATACAAAGGTTCCTTTCGGAAACAAGAGTTTTGGGTCAACACCAAACGAAGATGAGTCGATTCCAAAACAACCGAGACTATCTGTGATTTTTTGAGTCGACACTAGATTGGAGATGAATCGACTTTAAAAGTCCTGAGGCTGACTCTAATTTCAAGGGTTGACACCACAACACTTTTGAGTAGATACTGAAATTCCAGTAGCTGATTTGACAAAATGGGTCGACACCAATGAAGATGTGAGTCGACACCAAAGTCTCACCTAGAAAACTGAAAAAATGCATGAGGTCGACACCAAATGTTTCATGAGTTAATACCACTGTGTGGGTGAAAAAAATACAGAAATAAGGTCGACATAAATGAAGAACTGAGTCGACACAATCACTTGAAGGATCAAACTCTAGACATTTTGTGTCGACAACAAAGGATTTTGTGTCGATACCTGCGATGACTTTCAAATCTCGCTCTAGTTCTAATGGTATGATTTCAGAGTATTAATTGCCTTCACTAATCCACCAACGGTCATTTTATTCAGTTGGCTATGTAAGAAATTAATTTTTAGAGTTTCAAATTTCTGGACACTGATCTATTGCTTGAGTTTAAAGCTCAAAATCTTCAAGAAGTATTAATTGCTCATTTACTCTTCCAGCCGAAACTCACACTCGCTTTCTCATTTATTTTCAATCATTTGTAAAGAGTGCTAGTTAGTGAATCTTTGATTCTTTCACATTTATTATAATAGAGAGTGAGTCACCATTGATCTTTTAAGAGAGTGAATAAACTTCTTAAAGAAGAGCTCAAGAGAGATTAGAAAAAATAGAGAATTATTTTATTCTTGAGGCTTTAAAAGCTTTTGAATGCGCCTGTGAAGCATTCGATCATAGTGCAAATTCTCAAGGGGAGTCTTGAGGAGTAGACGTAGACTTGGAAGAAGCTGAACTACTACAACTCTTGGTGTCTACTTCAAACTTTCTCTCCCTAACCTCTTTAATTTCTTTATTGCTTTAATATCTGACAAATTTTCTTGTAAAATTAAAAGGTTTTGAAAAAGATTTTAAAAATTATTATTATTGTTTTAAAATCCAATTTACTCCCTCTTGGATTGCCTAAACTAGCAATTGGAATCAGAGCTTGGGCTCTTATTTTGATTTAATCATCTAAGAGTATATATAGCAACCACCAGTATTGGACCTATTCATCCTGAAGGTTAGTTCACCAACAAACCCCATTTGTTCAATGAAACAAATTATAATTATCGAGAAGCTAGAATGAGAATTTATATTCAGGTTGTAAACTATGACCTTTGGAGAGTTATTATGAATGGACAAAAAATGCCTACCAAGACTGTAGAAGGGGCATTTATCCCTAAGCTCGAGAATGAATGGACTGAGGCTGATATAAGAGAGATACAAAAAAATACTAAGGCTATGAACCTTCTATATTGCTCTCTTGAACCAAACGAGTTCAATAGGATTTCCACTTGTGACACTACCAAGAAGATATGTAATAGACTTGAGATTACCCATAAGGGAACCAACCAAATCAAGAAATCTAAAATCAACATCTTTGTTCATAATTATGAGTGATTTAAGATGAAGTATGATGAAACTATTTTTCAAATGTTCATTAGATTCACTAATATCATTAATGGACTAAAATCTCTTGACAGAATTTATTCTAATGCAGAGATGGCGAGAAAGATCTTAAGATGCATGCCTAAAAGTTGAAAAGTTAAAGTGACTCCTATTCAAGAAGCAAAGGATCTCACTATACTTACCTTGGAGGAGCTTCTCGGTTCACTCATGACTCGTGAGATGAATATTAAAATAGATGATGAAGATGACAGTAAAAAGAAGAAAGAAATAGCTTTTAAATCTTCTATTCTTAATGATGAATCTAATGGAGACTCCACATGTGATGAAAATAAAGATCTAACCCTCATTACAAAAAAGTTTAAAAGATTTCTTAAAAATAAGAAACAATGGGGAAGGAGATTCTTCAAGAAAGATAGGCACAAATGTGAGCCTAACAAGTTCAAGGGAGAATCAAAAAGGTTCAAAAGTGATCACAAGAAGGATGAAATCATTTGTTTCGAATGCGGGAAGCCTAGACATATGAAGCATTTTAAAAAGGGATTCAAGAAGACTATGTTGGTTGCATGGGATGAAAGTGAAGATAGCAGCTCCGAAGATGAAAATGAGAAAAACAAAGTTGCTAATTTCTGCCTCATGGCCAAATAAGACAATGAGGTAACCAATGATCCTTTTTCTTTAGAAGAACTTCAAGTTGCATTTGAAGATTTACATGATGAATGAAGAAAAATGGATGTTAAGAATGCTATTTTTAAAAAGTTGATTCTTTCCTCATCTTTAGAAATTGAAACTTTAAAATAAGAAAAATATTTGCTGTCAAATCTAGTATTTTCCTTAAAGAATGAAAATCAAGTTTTAAATGAGAAGGTTGAAGACCTTACAAAAATTGTGCATAAGTTTTCTATTGAAAAAGAAAACTTTGACAAACTTCTTGGTATGCAAAAATGTATTTTTGACAAAGCTGGTATTGGATATCAACCAAAGAAGAAACAAAATTTTTTTGAGTAACATTTTTGTTAAAGTACTCTCAAATCATTCCACTACTACTTGTTTTCATCATTATGGGTATGGACACACTGTTTGCATAAAAAATCACAAACTTTAACTGCAAAAAGGGTTTAGATTCCAAAGAGAACACACCAACATGGAACTAATACCAAAAGACCCAAGAAAGTTTAGATACCAAAAATCAAAACTTAATTTTCTTTGCAGGAGTGTTTCAAGTCCTCATTCAAAGAAGGGATGTGGTAACTTGATAGTATCTGCTCAAGACACATAATAGGTGACAAATCAATATTTGCATCCCTCAAGCCTAAAGATGGTAGATTTGTGACATTTGGTGACAATAGCAAGGAAAAGATCATAGGAATTGATTGTATTGGTAAAATTTTTTCTTCTTCTATTAAAAATATTTTGTTTGTTAATAGTTTGAAACATAACTTTCTTAGCATAAGCTAATTTTGTGACAAAGGTTATAAGATAATTTTTGATCATACTAAGTGTGTTATTGAAAACTCAATTAATAACAAAATTATTTTTGAAGATTATAGGCATGAAAATATTTGCATTTTCAATCTCAATGACCTATCCAAAAATTATACAAAGTGCTTAACTGTCTTGAGTGATAATGGTTAGTTGTGGCATAGAAGACTTGGACATGCTCACATGAACTTGATTTCAAAACTTTTGAAAATAAGTTGGTGATTGGTTTGCTACAAATTAAATTTGAAAAAGAAAAAATTTGTGATGCATGTTAACAAGGCAAATAAGTTAGAGGTATTTTCAATCTAAAATGGTGATTTCTACTTCTAGTCCAATGCAACTATTGCACATGTACTTTTTTAGTCCAACAAGGACTCTCAGCCTTGATGGTAAGAGATATACTTTTCTTAGCTCATAAGGATGAAGCGTTTGTTGCTTTTTTGAAACTGCCTCTAAGAATTCAAAATGAAAAAGATTTCAAATCACAAGTATCAAAAGTGATTATGGTAGAGAATTTAGAAACAAAGATTTTAAAATTTTTTGTGATGAAAGTGGTATAGACCATAACTTCTCTGCTCCTACAACCCCTCAACAAAATGGTGTTGTTGAGAGGAAGAATACGACTTTGGAAGAAATGACTAGAACCATACTCTGTAAAAATAATCTACCAAAGTACTTTTGGGCCGAGGCTGTAAGCATAACTTGTTATATCATGAATAGAGCTATGATTTGAGCTTCTTTTAAGAAAACTCCATACGAGTTATGGAATATAAGAAAACCTAACATCAACTATTTTCGTGTCCTTGGGTGCAAATATTTTATTTTAAATAATAACAAACAACTTTTGGGCAAATTCAATACTAAATCTGATGAAGATATTTTTTTAGGATATTCTATTTCTAGTAAAACTTGTAGAGTTTTTAACAAAAGGACTCTACTTGTTAAAAAATCTATTCATGTTGTATTTGATGAAGTTAATCTCGGTTCTTTTGAAGAAATTTTGTGAAGATAACTTGGTTGACATAGAAAAAGGTGTTGGGAACATCTTCATTAAAGACAAAGAAGGGCCAAATCATGAGGAAGCTACAAACTTGCAGCAAAATGAAGTCCAACAGGCAACTGGACCTTCAAATCTAGAAAATTCAAATTTGCCTAAGGAATGGAGGTATGCTCATGGTCACCTAAAAGATTTGATCATTGGTGACTCATTCCAAGGTATTAAAACTAAATTCTCTCTACATAATGTTTGTGGTAATTTAGCATTCCCTTTTCTAGACTGAACCAAAAATTTTGAGAAAGCTGAAAACGATGATTTTTTAATATTGACTATCTAGAAAAGTTAAATCAATTTGAGAGAAATAAGGTTTGGATTTTAGTCATAAGATCTAAGGAACACTCCATCATTGGTATAAAATAGATTTTTAGAAATAAAATGGATGAGAATGAAATAGTTCTTAAGAATAAAACTCGATTGGTAACCCAAGATTATAATCAAGAAGAAGGCATCGATTTTGATAAAACTTTTGCTCCTGTGGTAAGGCTTGAAGTCATTAGGATGTTACTTACTTTTGCATGTTTTAAAATTTTCAAATTTTATCAAATGGATGTCAAAAGTGCCTTTTTAAATGGTTTTATTTCTGAAAAAGTTTTTGTGAAACAACTTCCTAGCTTTGAAAATTTAAAATTTTCAAACTATGTTTACAAACTCACCAATGCTCTTTATGGTTTGAAACAAGCACCAAGAGCTTGATATGAAATGTTTAGCAAATTTTTAATTAAAAATAAGTTTTCAAGAGAAAAAATTGATACAACTCTTTTTATCAAGTCTTAAGAAAAAGATATGTTTGTTGTACAAATATATGTAGATGATATTATCTTTGGCTCAACTAATAAAACTCTTTGCAAGGACTTTGCTAAATGCATGAACGGAGAGTTTGAAATGAGCATAATGGGTGAGCTAAACTACTTCTTTGAACTTCAATTTAAACAATCTCATGAAGGAATTTTCATAAATCAATCCATGTACACAAGAGATTTGTTGAGGAGGTTTGATATGCAAAGTGCAAAACCAATGGAAACTCCAATTTGCCCTTCAACAAGGCTTAATAAGGATAAAAATGATAAAATGGTAGAGGAAAAGAGAATAGAGGTATGATTGGCTCCCTACTTTATTTAACTACTAATAAAACTGATATTATGTTCAGTGTATACATGTGTGCTAGATTTTAAGTTAATCCTAAAGAATCACATGAGACTGTTGTTAAGCACATCTTTAGATACCTTTTAGGTACACAAAAACTAGGATTATTCTATCCTAGAGGAATAATTTTTGAGTTATTTGGCTATTTGGATGCAGACTTTGCCAGTTGTAAAATTGATAAGAAGAGTACAAGTGGAACATGTCAATTCCTAGGACACTCTCTCATATCATGGTTTAGCAAGAAACAAAACTCAGTAACCCTATCTATAGCTAAGGTTGAGTACATTGTAGCTGGTAACTGTTGTGTACAAGTTCTATGAATGAAACAACAACTAAAGACTATGGCATATATTTAGATCATATTCTCATTAAATGTGATAACACAATTAACATATTTAAGAAACTCATACAATACTCTAGAACAAAGCATATTGAGATTAGACATCATTTCATTAGAGATTATGTTAAAAAAGTAACATAGAACTTAAATTTGTAGGCACAAACCACCAACTTACTAATATATTCACCAAACCTTTAAATGAAAAAAGATTATGTTATATTCAAAGTGAACTTAGTATGCTATGTGCTCCAAATTGATGCATAAATGACATATTAACAATGCATGTGCAATGTTTGTTCAATGCTTTTTATGCTTTATTTTGATGTGTGAAAGGTGTCGACACAATACTAAAAAGTATCGATACATGTGTGAAAGTGTTGATACAAAAGCTATATAGTATCGACACATTTTGATAAAAGTGTCGACCTCAACTATATAGTGTTAACACGATTCGAATTCTTTCTCTCGATAAAATTTGTGTCGACTCTCCTGTGAGGAGTGTCGACTTAATGAACTGAAAGTGTCGACACTATGTTAAAATGTGTCGACACAATTTTTGTTTTTGAACACCGCCGTATCCCGTGAAAAATGTCAACTCTAATGAGATTTGTGTCAACACATTTCATAGAGTTTATAAATAGGCGATTTTCCCTCTTTCGCGCTCAAACTCTTTAATTTTCATAAAAATCATTCGTCTCCTCTCTCCTTCAACCTCTCTATTCTTCCCTCAACCCTAGTGTCGACTCAACTTCTCTCCCTCTCTCTCTCTCAATCTCACCGACGATGACGCTAAGGACCATGGGTAAGGGAAGCAAACGCCCTGCAAAAGGACCGTCAACCCCTAGGGCAGCAAAGAAGAAGACGACGACGGTAACGATGCCATCAGTAGACATAGGAATGGCATCCTCTCTCAAATTTCAGTTCTCCAAGTACAAGAACTTGTACTTCACATCCTTCGTTACTCGCAAGGTAATCCTCGGAAGCTCAATAGATTTTTGATTTTTTGATTCCATTGAAATGAACTTCTCCGAGTGATTCACCAACCTCGGTTGGATGGAAGTCCTACAAATTCATAACCATCATTAGCTCTCTCTCATTAGACTCTTTTACGCACATTTTAAGATCACCAACACCTTTAACAACATCACCACCACTTGGGTGAACGGTGTAGACATTACTCTGACGTCTAAGACACTCAATGAGATTCTCGATCTTCTTGAGGGTTAACTATTTGTTCCCTACAACAAGAAAAAGAGAACTATTGAAGGTTTCTCGTTTTATGAGGCAGTGAAACAAATTTTCAAAGTGGAAGTTGTTGATCCTACTAAGCCCCTTGAGGTCAGTTCCCTAAAACCCGAGATGAGGATTCTCCATCATTTTGTGAACCATATCTTTCTACCCTAGTTAGGAAAGTTTGGTGATGTAACCTTCATGTATGTTTTTATCATGTGGTGCATTCTTGAAGGAAAAAGACTTAACCTCGGCTATTTGCTTATCTCTGATATGCTTCAATCTCAATACAAGTCCAATTCCTCTCATTCCCATTCCATGTTTTCGACAAAGCTCTTTTGACACTTCGGTGTTGATCTCACCACTAAAAAGGGCATTTTCTTTTCAAAACATGACCTTTATGGGAAGTCAACCTTGAAACACATGCACATTTCTAACGTTGATGGTATTTGGACTACCCGTCGTGGTATCCCCACTACAAGTTAAAATCCTCTCCCTCCCCGTAGTCGTGCCAATTTTCTTATCCCTTTTGACTCTGGTTCCCCTGTTCTTTCCAGACCTGATGCTGCTGGTCTCTCTTTTTCCTATGTTCCTCCTTCTCCTCCCCTTCTGTTGATACTACTTCTGCTCCAATTGTTGGTCCCTCTTCCTAGCAAATTGTTGAGTTGGTTGTCCTAGTTCAGGGTTTGACTTCTTCTGTTGCATCCCTTTGTGAGAAGGTTGATGCGGATCTTTACGACATTGGTTGTAAAGTGTTCTTCATTTCTGAGACCGTCACCTCCCTTGAGAAGACCAACCGAATTCTGCGTATGGACGTTGAGAATGCCTGCGATGCTGGCAGGTCTCTCAGTAAGAAGATGAAGAAACACCTTGAAGAAATTATGGATGCCAACCTCTAAATTCTATAGCATGTCCGCAAAGAATATGATGAAGGTGTGGTTATGGTCGTGCAACAGAACTCGCGAAAAGTTGAAGAGCATCTCACCTGGATCAAGGATACTTGGAGCAAACAATTCAAACCAAAGAAAACGAAAGAAGAGAAAGCTGCTCGGTTGAGACGTAAGACTAACTTGGCTTTAGCAGATACCTTTGTAGCCATGGAGGCCGCAGAGAAGAAAGACGAGCGAGCGAGCTCCTCAAAGGAAAATGCTTATGAAACGAAGAAAAAGCAAGAAGACAAGAAGGCTTTCAAGAAGCAGATTGACGAGTTTTGATGATTCCAAAATGGAAGAAGAAAGAGAAAACAAGGAAAAAGAGAAGGCAGTAGATGAGTTTTGAGAAGTTTTTGTGTTTTTGTTGTTTGAAGGAGAAGATGTACCTTTAAACATTTACATTTCTATTTTTCTATTTTGATTGTGAATGGTGTGGATGTGATTGTTTTTCAAATTTTTATGGATGTATGGATAACCAATTAAACTGTTTGTTTGTATGAAATTTACCTTATGTGAAATGACACTTCTTAATTTCATATCAACTATTGTATAATTATTTTACCATTCCTTTTGGAATGCTAAGTGTTGAATGCCATACTGAGATTGTGATTGAGTGATGCTTAGATTTTGTAAACTGTTGCACATATGCTGTTACAATTGCTATGTTAAGACCGTTGGATATTTAAGCACTTTGGACTGATCCATAGTTTTAATGAATTTAGAATGCTTGAAGATCAATTTACATTTGATGTTGCAAATTCTATTGAGTATAAATGAGACATTGTTGTTGAATGCCATAGTACTATATTTGCATAATTTGATTAAGGCATAAAGATAAGGGAGGAGCCTTTGTTGAAAATTCTTTTAAAATATTTTTTAGAAAATGTTGTAATTATTAACATATGGGAGATTGTTTGCCCAAGGCTTTTTAATTATATTTTGATGATTTTTATAATTTATTTTCTCAATTAATTTAATTTAAAAAGATTATATTTAATTATTTTTAAAAAGATTAGTGTTGACATTACATGATAAATAAGTCGATACTTTATATCATTTGTGCTGACACTTTACATTAAATAGGTTGACATTTAGTGTTCTTGTGAAGAACGCTTTGTGTCGACACAAATTGATAATTAAGTTGACACCTTAAAGCAAAGCACGCTTGAAATTTTCAAGTGTGTCGACATAAATGAAGTTTAGGGTCGACACCTTAACAACTTTCCTTAAGATGTTTCAGGAACTCAGTTAAGTCAACACCAAATGAATTTGGGTCAACACCTCCAGTATTGACCGGGATCCACATGGAGTCAACACCAATGAAAAATGGGTCGACACCTCAGTCTCTTTGAGGGATTCATTTTGGGTCGAGATCAAAGTGTTTTGAGTCGACACCAAATGATCCTTTGGGTTCTAGACTTTGGATTCTACGGGTCGAGACCAAAGACACATGAGTCGACACCTAGACACCCTCCAAAAAACAAAATGAGTTGATATAAAAGAGAAATGAGTTGACACCAGGACTACATGCCATTTTCGGACTCCAAGTTAAAAGGGTCAACACCTAAAATTTATGAGTCGACACAAAGGTTCCTTTCAAAAACAAGAGTTTTGGGTCAACACCAAATGAAGATGAGTCGACTCCAAAACAACTGAAACTGTCTGTGATTTTCTGAGTCGACACCGGAATGAAGATGAGTCGACTCTAAAAGTCTTGAGGCTGATTGCAATTTCAAGGGTTAACACCACAATGCTTTTGAGTCGATACCAAAATTCCAGTAGATGATTTGGCAAAATGGGTCGACACTAATGAAGATACGAGTCGACACCAAAGTCTCACCTAAAAAATTGAAGAAATGCATGAGATCGACACCAAATGTTTCATGAGCCGACGCCACTGTGTGGGCGAAAAAAATGCAGAAATAAGGTCGACATAAATGAAGAACTGAGTCGACACAATCATTTGAAGAATCAAGCCCTATACATTTTGTGTCGACACCAAAGGATTTTGTGTCGACAGTTGCGATGAATTTCAAATCTTGCGTTGGTTCAAACGGTATAATTTCAGAATATTAATTTCCTTCACCCACCCACTAACAGTCATTTACTTCAATTGGTTATATAAGGAGTTAATTTTTAGAGTTTTAAATCTCTAGACACTATTTTATTGCATGAATTTAAAGCTCAAAATCTTCAAGAAGCATTAACTGCTCATTTACTCCTCCAATCGAAACTCACACTTTCTTACTCATTTATTTTCAATCATTTGTAAAGAGTGTTAGTTAATGAAGTTTTGATTCTCTTTACATTTATTGTAATAGAGGGTGAGTCACCTTTGATCTTTTAAGAGAGTGAGTGAACTTCTTTAAGAAGAGCTCAAGAGAGATTAGAAA
The DNA here is from genome assembly GCA_032270985.1 of Heliamphora pulchella. Classification (NCBI taxonomy): domain Eukaryota; kingdom Viridiplantae; phylum Streptophyta; class Magnoliopsida; order Ericales; family Sarraceniaceae; genus Heliamphora; species Heliamphora pulchella. Next base: position 21,691 of record JAULJZ010160340.1, read on the forward strand.
AAATAGGAGATTATTTTGTATAATCTTCTTGAGGCTTAAAGGCTTTTGAATGCGCATGTGAAGCATTCGATCAAAGTACAATTGTTCAAGAGGAGTTTTAAGGAGTAGACGTAGGCTTGAAAGAAGTCGAGCTACTACAACTTTTGGTGTTTGGTTCACACGTTCTCTCTCTAACCTCTTTAATTTCCTTATTATTTTAACATCTGACATATTTTCTTGTGAAATTAAAAAAGTTTTACAAAAAGATTTTTAAAATCGTTATTATTGTTTTAAAACCTAATTTAACCCCTCTTGGGTTGCCTGAATTAACACCTAGTTTGGTATTTTAGGATTAGTTCAAGCTTCTTATTTCGTTTTTAATTTGGATTCAATTTGTTGTATGATTTACGAGATATTGATTTTTGACCAACAAGCTTTTAATTTAATTATTTTGTTTCTGTTTTTTTTTTCTGTAATTATAAAAATGAGATCATGTAATTATTATCTTTTCTTCTGGATCTTCGAATGTGAGATATCCTATGCTTCGATAGAACAGGTCGTGCTCTGGATGATCCGTGCAATAATCTTAGATAGAATATGCTAAGTTCGGGTTTGGGTTTATCTTCTTGATAATCTAGATAAGTCTTGTAGTCGCGACTGGATTAGGTTGAATCGATTAAAATGAAATAGAGTTTGAATGAAACTAAAATACTGGCTAGGGAGTGTTGGGATTTTAGCCACAAATCCCTTAATGCAGCGAAAAAAGGAACCACTGCTTCAATCTATACAAAGCAAGTAATGAACAAGAACATGAGAATTTATGTGGTTTGGCTGACTGCCTACCTCTACAGGAGAAAAAATAATCCACTATTCTCAAGTATGGAATACAAGTTTCACTCTCAACCTCACAATCTCTGTGAATGGCCTCAAACTGAGCCTCTATGTGCCTCTCTATACTCTCTCTAGCCTCTCTCTAAGTCTCTCTTTAAGTATTAGACAATTTACACCTGTTTTGTATTAACTCTAGATGAACTATAGGGTCCATATTTATAAGCCACGACCAAAAATCCCTAAAAACGCTTCAGGACGTCGCGGTGGCACTCAAGCATCGAGCTAGCGCCCCACTAACGCACCATTCTATCTTCCAGGAACTCAAGTACCTAGCGAGCGCATAGCGAGCACTAGGCAGGAGTTCAAGCGCTCAGCGAGCGCCAAACAAGCATCTGTTTCTGACTGGCAGGTGTTTAAGCGCTCAACGAGCGTTTTGCGAGCACCAGCTTCTGGACTGCTGGTTTTCTTGGAAAATTTGAGCCATAAACCCAACAATTTCCACTTTGGCTTAAATTTCTCATCCATCTTGAAGAACTATCGGTGTTGCCTCGACCTGCACTCTTTTTTTTGGGTATGAATGCTCCACCCTCTCTAAATCTTTAATCTGAATAAACTTAGACCAAATCCAAGCCATACTCGAATTTGATCCTCTTGCAATCAACAGTTTTCTCATTCTTGGACAGTTTTTCAAATTCTAACTTTTTAGTCTTTTGTGAAGACTCTACCTTCTCTTACACCGCTACTCACCCTTGAACTGTTCATATGCTGCCTGTAGCTTTCTTGTAAGACAAAGGTTCTCCACTTGATTGTTTCCTCTGCTGTTGACTTGAACCACTATCACCCGATTTTCTAGGTGAGCTTTTCTAACTAAACTCCACCTCGACTGCTATACTCTTCTTCTGACTTTTTGACATACTCTGCTCGTTAACCTGACCAAGTCTCGAATGTCTGTGTCTCGTGCCGTTCCTGTTGGAATCAATCTGTGTGATAGTGGTAACTCCACCTATCACCGTGTCTCCTACCAATCTGTAGAGACCTTTCACTTTTTGCCCTCTCATGATAACTGAAGATCCTTTACTAACCTTTATTGCTCCACCTCTTCCTGTGTACCCATAACCCAAATAATCAAGCATCCCTAAAGAAATCAGATTTTTCTCTAATCCTAGAACATGTCTGACATTCCTCAAGACCCTCACAACACAGTCAAACATCCTAATCTTCATTGTACCCTTTCTAATGGCCTGGCACGCTGTGTCATTCCCTATTAAAACTGTACCTCTGTTGTAAGGCTTATACTTGTTAAACCATTCTCTTGTTAGACACATATGGTATAAGCATCAAGAATCCAATATTCATGACTTTGACATAACATTAAAATCTGAGGAAATTGGAAGTACATCTCCATCTACCTCACTGTCTGACGTCTCCTCGGCCAAATTAACAGATTCTGCAGGCGCTTTTCCTTTCTTCTTTTCCCCCAGATGTTGCTTCAATTCTTGGCACTACCTCTTGAAATGACTAGTTTTGTGACAATAGAAGCATTCCACATCTTTTCTTGCACATGACTTGGATTGAGATCTACCTTTGTTGAAACCCTCGTCACTGGATCTACTCATTCTCCTGTTTGACTCAGACTTAGCCACAAGCAACCTCTCCACATTTGATTCACCATCTCTCTTCATCTTCTTATGTGACAAAAGAGCACCAATAACCTCTTTAAGTTTTAGAGTGTTCTTTCCGTACATCAGTGTTTTCACCAGATGATCATAGGATGTCAAAAGCGATGCCAACAGGAGTATCACTTTATCCTCATCATCAACCTTTACTCTAAACCCATATAACTGTGTAATGGGTATATTATACACATTTAGATGTTCTAAAAGATTTGTACCGTCTTTCATCTTTCATTTGCTGTACATTGTGAATAACATCGTCTCCCAGATTCAATTGAATAGAACTCACGGCCCTGGAATCAATGTCCTCCCAATTGTCATCGGTTATCTTCTCTGGATTTCCAACTTTGCCGAGTAATGCCTTGAAGACCACATGCTGGATCAACAAATCTTTCATTCGTGTCTGCCATAGGGAGAAGTTATTCTTTTTGGTAAACTTTTCGACTTCATATTGATGTTCACCATCTTTACTGCGATTGAGTGATCAAGCCAATAACCAAATACTCTGATACCATTTGTTGAGATTTTAGGCCCAAATCACTTAACACAGCAGAAAAAAGGAACCACGACTTCAATCCACACAAAGCAAATAAAGAACAAGAACACCCACAAGGGCACGAGAATTTATGTGGTTCAGTTGATTGTTTACCTCCACAAGAGAAGAAACAATCCACTATTTTCAAATATGGAATACAAGTTTCACTCTCAACCTCACAATCTCTGTGTATGGCCTCAAACTGAGCTTCTCTGTGTCTCTCTATACTTTCTCTAAATGTTAGACGACTTACACCCGTTTTACATTAACCCTAGATTAACAACAAGATCCATGTTTATAAGCCATGACCAAAAAAATCCTTAAAACAATTCAAGACATCGTGGCGGTGCTCAAGTGCTAGCGCCCCACTAGCACACCATTTTGTCCTTTAGGCGCTCAAGCGCCTAGCGAACGCATAGCGAGCTCCAAGCGAGCATCAGCTTTTGGACTGGCAGGCGCTCAAGCGCTCTGCGAGCGCCAGCATTTGGACTGCTGATTTTCTTAAAAAATTCGAGCCACAAACCTAACAGGGAAGATTCAAATCCTTAGGAAATCTGTCCAAATCTTATTGTTTATTTCGGATTAATTAATTTCAATCTTTCTTAATTACTTTAAATCAAACCTCTTTTCAAAAAAAGAAAAAGAAAAATCAAAGCAAGAGATTTTTAAAAATAAATTGTAATTTCATTAAATTCTTATGGAACAATATTCGTATTTTAGCCACTATCCTACGAATTAGTAGTTAATTTAAGGATTTAAATATTTATTTTTGATACGTACGATACGTATCAGTATTTAATAATTATTTTAAAATTAAGAGTATAAGTACTCATAATAATCATGGGGTGTAAATTATTTTATATAATCAGTATAAAAATAATTACTCCAATCCGATCATATTTAATACACACAACGTGTACTAATATAGTGAGTCGGAATTATAATTGAAACTATACCGTTCCATGTAATCAAGAAAGATCTACTAAAATACTGTACTACAGCCTTATTGATAGTGTCTCCAATTCCATCTAAGACTGTGAACTAAAAATTTATATTCTATAAGAATCGATAATATAATCTTCCATGTATAAACTGAACTCTACACACCAGATTAACTATCATGTAAAATAAAAAAAATACTCATACACAATATTAAATAAATAATGTAACGCAAACATTACTCATACATATTCTAATTAAAATGAAAAAAATAGATATTATTACTAAATAAAATCAATATAAAAAATTTATTACACAAAGTATGATTTTTAGTAACAACCCCAACAAATAAGTTATTAAGTATAGATATTATTATCTTTTAAATAGAATGAGAGTTTAAATCGGAAGTTGATATTATTGTCTTTTAAATAGAATGATAGTTTAAATAGGATCTTCTAGCAGGTTTTTGTTTGCAACTATCGCCTTTAATTTTTGTTCAAGGCCATAAATTAGAACACAATCAAGGGCGGAGCTAGGAATCATGTTCAGAGGAGTTAAATTGAAGTGTTACTCAAAAAGTTCAAATATATTGATAATATATAATTTGATTTTGCCATGCTCCAAACTCCGGGTTACGTGAAATATTCATAAACAACCAAACATAACACCCAACCTGAGAGGAGTTAAATTAGAACACAATCAAGGGCGGAGCTAGGAATCATGTTCAGAGGAGTTAAATTGAAGTGTTACTCAAAAAGTTCAAATATATTGATAATATATAATTTGATTTTGCCATGCTCCAAACTCCGGGTTACGTGAAATATTCATAAACAACCAAACATAACACCCAACCTGATAATACACTCTCAAATTAAACATACAAGTATTGTATATAAACGCCAAACGGCATACATTACAAGGTCCCAACGCCGAGAAACATGTATAAAGCATACATGAAACAGATAGAAACAAAAGGAAGACAACAACTCTTGCACCTCTCCAGCACCTCAAGATCAACCAGCGCGACTGGTACCTGAAGAAAAGCAAATTCCACACAGTGACCCAAAGCTCAGTAGAAACTAAACAAGCATGCAGCATAAACAAAGCATGCTAGAAAATCGAAGAGCAGGTTTAGACTCTCTTTCAAGCCTTGAAAATAGTTTTCACATGCAAACGGGAAAGCGAGGATACAAACCATGTTTCCACACCGTGAGCCAAAGCTCAGTAGAAACTAAACAAGCATGCAGTATAAACAAAGCATGCTAGAAAATCGAAGAGCAGGTTTAGACTCTCTTTCAAGCCTTGAAAACAGTTTTCACATGCAAACGGGAAAGCGAGGATACAAACCATGTTT